>RJWT010001428.1:0-48427 GCA_004365215.1 Cuniculus paca
ATAATTTAATTACATATTTGCCAGAATGTTCTATGTTGATGAAAACTTGAATCTTAGGTGTTGCATACCATTAAATTCCCTGGGCCCAGCCAAACTGTGCTACATATAGCAACTGTACAATTAACTTACCAAGAAAAACTTAGCAACCTATTAGGCATGTGAACTGGTAAATATAATTTTGCTCTCTAATTGTGGAATGATCATTCCACACTCCCATTTTACTTTACACAATAGAGCAGTATAAGCAAAGAGCATTTTCTTTAAACTCATTAAACAGAGAGCCAAGTAATTTGTGGAAGACTATGCCAGGCCTATATCAGAAACATATCAGAATCTACAAGTGTACACAATCTGATTATCTTTTATTTAAGACAAATTTCTTCAGTCTATTTAGATGTTTTTAAATAGAAGTAACTAGCAGCACTGGCACACTATGTTGTTTAATTATGTAACAGCAAGATTATTTAAAAGAAATCTAATCAAAATGAACTCAGGTTGAATATGTGTAATGGATTGTGGTCTCAATTTCCCTATGGTGATGAATATTACTCCCTTCATGGAACAAATTCAAGGGATGTTATCTTTTTTCCTTTTTTTTTCATAATTGTAACAAGGTAGTAGGAGCAAGTTCTACTTTCCAGTTCCACTTTCAAAGTAAATCTATTCCTCTTTTAACACACATGCTTTATGAACAGAACTAAATGTCCAGAGAATGCAAATGGGTCTGCCTGTTCCCCTTATTTTGAATTCTATGTTTAGGTATGTTCAATTCTGTGGAAAAGAACAAATTGCAATGGGTTCTTGGTATTTATGTGAATGCCTTCAACATCTCAACAATTTATGCAGATGGAACTTTCTGATGGTTTGTCCTTGATTATTTTTAAAGAAATCCACTTGCACCCAGTAAGCTGATTCCCTTCACGTTTAACCTTAAATCCACACTTTCCAGGTGAACAAAATATTTGAATGTCACCTACTCCTTTCCTCAGGTTATTATGAAGCAGACATTAATTGTAAAAAAAAAATATTGAAATAACGATGAATTTGGTGCTAATTCAGTTTTTGACATTTATTTTTCATGACAGCATGATCATCTGAGAATGAAGATTCTAATTCCAAAGTGAGTCAGCCATTGAACAAAGCTACAAGAGATGATTAAAAATGTCTCCATGTCAAATTTCTATAAGTGAACACTATTTGGTGTGAATAACAAATACAAATTTTGGAGAATATTATATATAGAAATTACATTCTTAAACATTAAAAATGACCTAGGAATGACATAAGAAATCAAATGTGAATTATGGCTGACATAAAGAGTTCAGATAATTCATAAAATTCATCTATGCAACTATATATGCCTAAACCAGCCAGTCATATGTCCACAATATCACTAAACAGTGTGCAGTAGACACACACATAATGCATATATGTTTCTTCACAGATGAGTCATTCATTTTGATTTGCAAAAATCATAAAACAAAGCATCACTTTTTTTATTTTGATCTTGCAGAAAAAAGGTAAGAAACAATGTAATTTTTTTTGAAGATAAAAAGATCTGCTGAGAAATCATTAAATCCTTGGAAACAGTCAAAATCCACAAGATAAAACCTCCAGATTGTTAGACATCCAAGAAACATGTTTGTCAATATCACAAGTCAAGCTTATTCTGAGTTTGTGAAATATCAATGTCACTGACTCTCTGAATTTCTGTGATATGTCCTGCATGAGCATTGAAGTTTTATTTAAATTCTCAAGTATTTAATACATTCTTTATGATATAAAAGGCCACTTTATGCTTGTGATTGGCCATATTAGCCCAGAAATTTCCTGATCCATGCAATAAACATTCCATTGAAACTGACCTGCTGTATTTTTGTATTTTGATCAAATTTCACACACACACACATATATATAAATGGTCTACATATGCACAGTCACACATATACTGCCATTCTCAAAAGATCACAAATAAAGATGTTCAAAAAATACAGTTGATAGAGGGCAATTCCTCATGATAAAATTAAGAAATACTTGTGCTAATATAGACTATTATGTTAAAAAAAAGTATGCCTGCTAAAATTGAATGTTTTGATGAGATCATAATGTCTAGATGCTTAAAGTTAATGAATTTTATTATTAGGGTTTAGCTTTACTTTGTAGGGGTAATGTGTCATATTTTGGTGGATGGAAATGATGGTAATCTTTCACATATGTGGAGCAGTGTGGGGGAAAACACCCATAGACTTATGTGCAGATGATGCATTCATCTTTTATAATAATTAAATAAAAACATAGAGCTACAGTGCTGTTCCTTTCTTAAGAGGAAAAAAAGAAAAAAAAAAACCTGACTTTTGTCAGGTAAGCTGCTTGGCAAATAGTAAGTTTAATTCCTAACACCCACATGAGGCACAAGAATAGTTGGATTAACAACTCCAGTGTCATGCTGTCAGCTGCTGTTTATTTAAATTAAAATGTCACCATCCAGAAATAAATTAGGAAGTTGAAAAATGATAAATTTTTTAAACATACAGTAACTTTGGCACCTTGTTAGAATAAATCTATTACATTGTGATTTTGTAGGATTTTACATAGGCTATTTCCATTTCGACATTCAGAGTAAAGCAGGTTCTTGTTTTTGTTTTTAGTCTTCTTCCTTCTTTAACTCTTCCTCCTTCCCAGGCTCCCTTCATTTCTTTCCTCTTTCTCAGTTCCTTCTCTTCTTCTCCTCTCCCATCCCTCTTCATTATTTCCTTTCTCCTTCCTTCCCTCCCCTTTTTCTTCCTCCTTTCCTTGCTTTCTTCTGCCCTTCATTCCTTACTTCTATGCTTTCTTCCATCCTGCTCTCCTTCTATTTTTGTAATTCCATCATTTTTTCTGTTTATCTTTTTGTCTTTGTCTTCATTATCCTTATCTATGCTATATGAGGCAGGTGAAAAGAGATGCCCTGTGATGACACAATTGTTAGATATTTTTCAAGCATGTCTAAAAGGTGTCATTCAACTCATGTTTATCTAAATATGTCTACATATGTACAGATTTCAGTATTCACATCCCATAACTTCCTTTCTTGGGGTCCACTATTTTGTGCTATTCACGTTTGATAGAAACAGAAAACCCCCACCCACTAGGCTTATCAGTGGCTTCTTGTCATTTGCAGATTAAAATTTAGGCCTTATCTCTCTGAGCCAATCTCCAGTTATCATTCATATCCAAATATATTTTTAGGTAGTGATTTGACTCTGGGTTCATGGAACAGTATGTTTTTCAGCTTTTAGGAGCCAGTTTTGTCAAAAGTAGGAAGAGAATGAGCATCTGAGGAGGAAAAACATTCCCTTTTGGTTTCCATTTGGATGTGTTTCTTGCCTGTGACTTTGCAAATCGTAAATGATGCAAATGCACACTATAATGCAGGCTAATTAAATATGAGACAGTGGTATACAAACATATTCAGCATTAACAACATGGAGATATTTACTTGGCCGGGTTTTCCATTTTCACATAAAAATGCCTCATATTCGGATGCGAATTCAGGGGCGTTGTCATTGACATCCAGGACTTTAATAGCAACAGGTACTCGTGATATCTGACTGTGGTTCCCTATGAGAAGGAAAAAATAACATCAGCATTGAGGGTATTTCATTTTTACGTGCAACTCAACTTTCCCTTTCTGCATCTATTTCCATTTCCCTTAATTAGGATGTTCTCAACATGGTGATTATGGAGTCTGACCACTCATTAAGGAAATATATTAAGTGTTTGATTACTTTAAATTCGCCAAATTATTATTTTAAACAACATTTGCTGGAGTTTAGCTTGAAAAAGACCACATCTAAATAAATTACAAAAGGTTTCCCTGATGAAGCAAGCTTTATTTTATTGGTTAATCCCGTTATTTAAAAGAAAATTTTGCAGGCAACAAAGATTCATATCTTTGCTTATTGTGGATAGAAAACCGATTTTGAAATATTATTTGTTTGGCTAACTACACATAAATCTATATATCTATGAATACATGTATAGTTATCTATATAGAGATAGAGACAGAGATACAGATATGGATATGGATATAGACATAGTTTTGGATACAGTTATATAGAGATGAACACTGAAAACCCTCTGTAAGGCCAGAACCAAATCACTTGTTGAGAAGGAGATCTTAGTAGTCACAACAGAGATAAAATTAAAGATGGGAAATCACATAAGATTTATAAGTTTAAGGGTTTTTCACAATTTATTTTGGAATAATTTTTGATAAGATAAGCCCAAGTTATTTTAGTCTTGTAATTTCACTAATATTTTCATTATCATACATAAGTAGTAATCTTCTAATATTTTTAGGTCAATTCTTATAGTGGAAATTTAATGTATATTCTAATCCATAGGTCTTTTAATCTTAAAAAAACATATATGTGTACATATATATATATATATATATATGTACACATACACACAGATCTGATCCACTAATGCTGACTTGAACTGTAACATTTCTTCCTTGCAATGCATGCAGTACAATATGACTCCGATTGTACCGTGTAATGATCCTTTCTTGTTTTTTTTTTAGTTTTTGAGACACAGTTTCACTGTGTATTCTAGTTTGGCTTTGAACTCACTATGTAGAGCAGCCTTGCCTTGAAATCATGGGGATCCTCCTGCCTCAGTCTCTCCAGTGCTGGGATTACACGTGTGTGCCACCACGCCCAGCTGTACGCAATAATTGTGGTCTGTTGTAAATTATACGGAATGAATCAGAGATGCCCAATTACATTTATCTTTGTTTCTGTGGCACTGAATACTTATAGGTAAGCCAAGAGGGAAAAAATGTTTAGCTTTTGAATATTAATTGACTTGCATTTGGTGCATCAATCTTTTCCTTTTGACAACTGATTTAAGTTCAGATTTCTAAACACCTTCAGATACCTTCAGAAATTTTTATGTTTCTTATTAAATATAAAAATAAATTCTGGAGCACACAACAAAAAAAATTGTAGCCATGCTGCACATTTCAGGGTATTTAACCCTGCTTGATATACCATACTTCAATATTTGAACTTAATTAATTACTGCAGGTAATTTCTAACAGTCTAAGTTAGTTAACTGTGAATGGTTGAATCTGTCACTTTAGTGATGGAATATGACTCACTTCTAGAAAATCAAAGTGATAACCTCAAATGTCTCACAGGTTTCCCCCTTTTCCTTTTGCTGTTTTATGTCTAACAAACTGACTCTTTTTTCATTCACAGAGAAAATATGTACCTCCCTAGCTTTGAGAGAATGAAAATTTTACACAACGTATAACTCGTCCCTAAGACAAAGAGTTGAAACTTTATGCTTTCTACTCAATAAAACTGTGCAAAGGTTAAATTTAATAACACTATAGTTAAGTCCTTAAAAGTTTATATCGCTGTTCTGCCCTGACTATATGCTTAATAGCAGCACTTGGAAAATAAACAGAAGTAAAGTGTATGCAATAAACAAAATTAGGAGACTTGTCTTTGCTTTCTACCACCTACATGGTCTTTAGCAAGTTGTTTGAGTTCATTTTATTCCTAAGGAAATGGAAAAATCAAGAATTTAGCACTTTTATTTTTGGAATTATTACAAATACTATATGAGAAAAACAAGTGTTCACATAATACTGAGCACATATTCAAGGGTATTGTAGCCACTGTCTTCTGAGTTTGTCAATGTGAACAATACTGTGCTCATTAAATGTCTATGCCTGTGTGGTGGGCAAAATATTCCACAAAATATTGTCTTATTTAATCTTCCCCAAATAGAAATAAACTTGGTAATGGAATTCCTGTAGTCTAAATGTGAAAACTGATGCCTGCCTTCACCATTATTAAAGTAATACCCAACTCTGAAATGCAGTTTTAACCTTTCAAATATGAGCTAATTTCATAGGACAATATGAATGAAGTTGTATGCATATATGTATGTAAGCAGCCAATCATTATCTTTTTCCCAAGTGTTTATATGTTTGTAAAAAGATTTATCTCAAGATTGATCAGTATTTGAAGATTGATTCTGACTATCAGGCAATATATGTAGTGGACTGGACCACTACTAATATTTTGAAAATTGTACTCATAATGTAAAATCTTCCCAGAGACAATGTATCATTATACACCTATAATAAAGCTCGCATAGTATTTCTTCCCAGCAAAGTTCTTTTACTTGATTATATTCCTTCCACAACTCTCTGTACTTCATTTGAAGAAATATTGCTTTCTCATTTGTTTCTACATTATGTATTTTTTGCACATTGTATACCAATTCTTGTGTATATAAAAAACTACAGAGAATTTCTACTAGATAATTTTATATTTAACTGTTCAGTTAATAAATAGCTAGTGATCGACCTAGACTAAATAAATTGCATGTACAGAATAAAGTGAAAAATGTGTATACAGCCTTAGGAAATGGGAAACATAAGGAAAAGCTATCTTACTCTTTATACAGTATTTGGTTGCTTCTGAAGAGAAGAAAATGCTAAATTTATTGAATCAGATTCAAGAACAATAATTGACTATCAATCTATCAATATGATACTCATTATCTTTCCTTTCTCTAATAATGTACACATATGTGGATGTGCACACACACTCACACAAACATTATACATATTCTTCCCACTATTTTAGTAAAATGATACATATATCAAAGCCCATGTTCTAATTTTTCAGTCTTTTCTTATTTTTATATAAGTTGCAAATGTCTCCTAATTTTAGATGACCAGCAGAAGTTAAATTCAAGCATGAAAGACAGAAAAGCTACAAGAACTCCTTTGGGGGGGTAAATTAGAACATTAAGTAATGCATTTTTTTCTCATATATAATATCAAGGCCAGGGTGGTATTTATTCCAGAGACCTGAAAAAAGAAAATCAAATTCTTTTTAGAATCATGGAAGAATTGGGGAGCTATCCATTAATGTTGTTGGAAGATGACAAATGACAAATAATGTTCCTCCAATAAATAATGTTCTTCCAATAAATCAAATTTTATTCTTATCAGCACCTTCTACAAGCAAATAATTACTTTCAATGTAATGAGCAATGGACATTTTGCACATTGCTTGTTTAGTGCTTTAGTGTGTTTTATGTGAACTCAAAACTAAAGTTGGAATGCATCTTTCATAGCTAAAAAATGCTCACAGTATGCCTTTTACATTTTATGTTTAACCTAAATTCAATCTAATTTTGTACTTAATAATTACTGAAATGTACTAAATTAATGAATTAACGTCTTATTCCATTGCACTGAGTATCTTTTTAGGAATTTTCTCCCTCCTCCTTCTCCTTGCGCTCCTTTTCCTCCTGCTTTATCTGGGTGTGCATTGCCAGAGACAGAGTCAGGCCCTAGTGCTTGGTGTGCAGGCCTGCTACCCCTGAAATGAATCCACAGAAATCTTTGTTTTCCACTTATTATCTTATAGTATTTTTTCTTAAGAATTAAAAGAAAATCTAAACTGTTCTTACTGTAACATAGAGTGCACACTAAGGGTACATCCAGATCTTCAGAATTTCTATAGTTTTACTTTCCTTGTAAAAAACATTGGGCAGTTAACCCAGACTAACAACAACTTGGTTCTCCTCTATAATTACTGAATTCCTTACTATGCCTCAAAATTTAGCCAAAGCCACAACTTTAGGGGGGGTTGAGGAGATTTTAACATACAATTAATATTTGTTTATTTGTTGATTTTCTTTGTTTTTTAAATTCTTTTTGCTTTTATGTATGGCTTTTATTTGTTTAGATTTATGGCATAACAATGTGAGAAATGACAAAGACCAAGTCCCTAGAAAAAGTAGTGAAATTTATTTCAAATATTAGAAAAAAGTCTCTTGAAAAAAGTCTTAAGGGCATAGAAAGTAAAGAAAAAACTCTTTAACAAAGTACACTGAGCTATAAAAAGGGAGACTGCCATATATGAAACAAGATCTGCTTACTAATCTATCTACGTGGTTTAACAAGATAGACAGCCCACTGCAGATTACTACAATTGAGAACAAACTGAGCTTTCTCTGCCAGGCTGTAATTTCACAACTATCTCTGCACATGAGGGAGGGGAAGGATGTTAGTATTTCTCATTCTATCTGGGGGGAGAGTGCGGAGGACTTACTCTACCCAGTGTCAGCTCTTAGAACTGCCTGGGGCTAAGGTGTCATTGAGAATACAGGGTTCTGATCGCTCCTGTCATGCTGATAAAGAAGTTTTATGATAGGGGATGTGAGCTAAGGAATCCAAGACTGCAACCTCTGCCTCTTTTCTATAATATGAGGTGCCAAACAGAGTAGTGTTGTTTGGAGAAGGTTCCTGGGACCTCCATGGCTTTTTGTGTTGAAACTTAATTCCTATTTTGAGATATCAAAAGAATTTAAGTGCTCATAGTAATATGTGCCTGTAATCTGAACTACTTGAGATGAAGCCAGCATTCACTGGGGAATTCTCAATACAAACCTGGGGAAAAAAGGGAAGGGATCATATGTGATTACGTAAAGTTAATCGGACTGTACTATTTAGCATTAGGGTCTTTGGAAAGTGATTAGGTTTAGATAAAGTCACTAGGGTGTGGATCCTCTCTGATTGTACCCTGCTCGTTTTACAAGAAGGAAAGAGTTCACACAGATACACAAACACATTCACACTTTTTTGTCTCTTGCCTTTGAGTCTATGTGCTACCTCAAGACTCTCTCAACAAGACCATTACACTATGTGGCATGTCAGCAATGAACCTCCAGAAGCATACACTACAATTATTTTCTTTATAAGTTAGCCTGCTTTAACTATTTCATTACAGTAATGCCTAATAAACAGTATATTGTTTAAAATGGTGTTCTGGAGCCATGGCACAGAGAGTTTTCTAAGAGTAGAAGAGATGATCAGGCTATAGAGAAGAGGGCTCTGAATCCCTTATGAAGGTAAAAACTATGAAGGAATGTGAAGTTGAAGTGTAAGAGGATCTTAAAACAGTGCAGATATCTATTATGCAAGGCCAATGGAAGGATACTGATAAATTTGATAGATAGATTGGGGATATAGGCTAAATGTAGTTTGCATATTTGTGAAGATAACAGGAAAGATTCACCTGTTAAGAGTCAGGAATAACAACAAACACTTCCCTTAGAAATTGTCCCTTCAGAGAAACCCTAGTTTGAGCCGATTTGTCTGTGGAGCAATTTATTAATCAAGTCAATATTGAGAAACCTAGAATGATCGACTCGCAGTTAGTGGAGGCTAAATGGGATATTTGCCCAGAAAACCCAGGTATTTGTGGAAATACCCAAGATCTTGCCTCCTGAATAGAAAGAAATAAGGCTCCCAGTGGAGGAGGAAATATATTTCACTAAAGTAAGGCAGCAAGTCACCGAAAAATAAGTAAATGAAACAAATAAGTAAGTAAGAGTACCAATTCTGGGAGCAGGGATAATAACTGGTGTTGATACATTTTATTATCCCAAATGCCCAGTTTTCAACAAAAGTTAAACACCCTCAAGTAAGCAAACCAGCAAATAGAAAAGTACGATACATACTCAAAAAAAAAGCACGTGAAAGTGATTATATGTTAGATCCAACTAAAAGTTTAAAGTAGTCATTAAAAATATGTTCGAAGTACTCAAGCGAGTCATAAAACAAAAAACAATAAAGAAAGGGCTGATAGCTATTCACTTCAAATAGAAAATACCATAAAGTAGGTAAGAAGTATTTTTTAACCTAATACTTTCCCGGTTGAAAAGTAGCATAACTAAAGTGAAAACTTACTAAAGGGTTTCAAAAGTATATTTGAATTGGCACAAAAAAAGAATTAATGAAGCTGAAAATTAGATGAACAGAGATTATGCAATACAAAGAACAGAAGGTAGAAAAGAATGAAGAAAATTAAAAGAGCTTCAGAGACATATGGGACAATGTTAAATGCCTTGGCATGTGCATAATAGGAAAGAGGAGAGGAAAGAGAAAGATGAGGAGGAAACATATTCCAACAAAAAATAGTACTTAAGAACTACCCAAGTTTATAAAAAATATAAGCACACATATCCTGAAAGTCCTCCAACAAACTCCAAGCAGACAAAACTCAAAAAGATTTGCAGAAACATAATGTTAAAAAAGTTAAAAGTGAAAGACAAGCCAGGTGTGATGGTGCACACCTGTAATTTCAGCACTCGTGAGGCTAAGGTAGGAGGATAGCTGTGAGTTTGAGGCCAATCTGGGCTACAAAGTGAGTTCAAGGCCACAAAGAACTGCATAATGAAACCCTGTCTCACAAAGACAAAAAATAAAAATAAATGTGAAAGGCAAGAACAATTTGAGAGCAAGAACAATTTGAAAGCAATAAAGAAGGTAAAACTAAAGAAAAACTAACAAAAACTCCTCACAAGGAATTCTCAATGAGACCAGTAGCAAAAAATGTGATGGCTGGCTAGGAAAATGCACCAGGATTAGGAACTGATAACAGATGATTATTCACATCTACGACAGAAAGCCCAGAAACCAGAAATAAGTAGGAGAAACAGCTGGCTTATCCTTTCTTCACATTCTATAAAAGAAGATAGTTCTGTAAAGAAATAATTACAACAATATAATTTGAATTTGTAACATTTATGTGTATGTCATTGGTAACTTAAAAAGGGGGCAAAAGCAATAGAGGGCTATAGGAATAACGCATTTTGTATATATTGTGTATATATTTAAGTAAATATATATGGTAAATCCTAGAACAACCACTAAAGTTATAACTCAAAACAGCAGTCACAGAGTTGAAGTAGGTAGGCTGAGAATCATTCCTTTTAAAGAACAAAAAAAAAAAAAAGAAAGAAAACATTGTGACTTATCACCTCTGTAGTTAGGAAACAGATCATATTTTGTGTGTAGTTTGTTTCCACCTCGAGACAGATGTGATTTTTGTCTTTTATCTCCCTACTCTCCTCATAGGGCCATTCTACAGAGTTTACAGAGTCTGTTTAGACTGACTCATGCCTGTTTTGACTTTATAAGAAGTAAGTCCTTCTGCTTCTCCAACATAGCTCTTCTTTTAAGGCCTACTAAAATGTCATCTTTAGAAAACTTCCAAAGTGTTAGTCTCTATCTGTCTGTCTGCCACTTTCTCTCTTTCTCTCCTATTTTCATTCTCCCTGTCATCACAAGAGTAACACATGTTATCAGATTTAGACTATACCCGAAAAAACTAGGATAATCTCATCTCAAGATCTTGAAGTTAATGAACACCGGAAAGAGTTTTTCAAATATGGTAGTGACATGTTTCTAGGAGTAGAATTTGCATGTGTTTGTGAGACTCACAATTTAATCTACTGAATTCTTTTCTTCTGAAAGCTAGGACATCCATGATGAACTAGGATGATATAAACACAAACATACTCTAAACATATTCTTCCAAATATCACATGACTTAAACTCAATAAGGTTAAATAGCTTAATACTCTATCCTGAGATTTTTGATAAAATCTTTGCTATTCATTCATTTATTAATTCATCATTTTTATATTCAGTCTTTCAAAAGTCATTACGTGGTTCGCAGTTATCAGGACAAATCTCCTATTACAAAATAATCTATATTACTCAAAGGGAAACTATTTTATAATTGTCCCTAAAAATTATTCTTTAGAGAATGCCTTAAATAACACATAAAAGTAGTCTATGTAAAAATAAATAAGGTATATATGCCTTCAAATTAGAGTCAGAGAATACGACAAAATATAAAAGCCCAGAGACTTGCATTCAAAAAACAGTGTATTCAATGACAGCTGTGTCCAGAGACAGCGCAGGTGGGGAAGTGAGGAAAAAATGAAGTTGGGACCAATCAGGGAGTCTTGCTGCATATGCTAACGATCAGTAAAAAGAAAATCATGTTATTTAGGACCTGCATTATAATTTTAAAAAATAACATAAAGCACATTGGAAGTCAGCTTTCATTTTGTTCCATTTCCTTAAGCATAAGCCTATGTTGGCTGTAAGAATATCCAAAAATATTCCTTGATACTGCCAAAGCAGGGAGGAAATCAATAAAGCAAAATAAAGCACACAAACATGAAACTGTTGTCCAATATCTCCCCAAAATATGTTATCTTTACATCAGATGAATGAACATGATTAAAATTACAACTTATCTTTTTCAGCACAAGTGTCATATTTAAGTACTGAAGATTTACTTTTATCTAAATTAATGAAGTGATAGCAGTCCAAATTTTAAAAATATTATAGAGTAATAGAATTAATTAGATACGCTTCTGAGGAAATTATTCATGTCCTTTGTGGCTGGCCCCAAAATGTTTGCCTTTCATCTGATACACAAACATTAAATATAAAGATATTATAATTAGAAACTTGATTAGCATTCATTAAAGATTAATTTTCTAAACACAAGAGATAGGACAAAGTGGTCTGGAAGGAAAAGCCCAGTTCAGTTGGCCACAAAAGCCAGGCTGTTTCCACATATGATGGAAGAAAAGGCTGAAATGGCACCTTGTATAAACAGCTTCTTGAGTTCTATCATTTGAGTTGTAGTGACTTCCTGTCACCTCTCTGTCACACAGCCTCATGAATTGCCCATTAATTTTGCCCTTTTATAATCAAAGGTAATGGAATACTGCCAAGTGTAAGCTACTTGGGAATTTGCTTCTAACTGGTTTCCATGAGCTGCTGCTTTTGCAGGCATCAACAGAAGTAAACAGCCTCGCCTTTTCAGAATATAAGAGAAAAAATGATTTGACAAATTTAGATATACTGGTGAGGCTTAATAAATAATTCTTGAGGTTTCTACAAGTAGAGAAGAGGATGCCATGAGCAGTATATTAAAGTCAATGGGGAAATACAAAATATGAGAATTTATAATTAAAAAGAGAATGTGAGGAACAGTGGAAGTTTATAAAATAGGAGGATGTGAACAGATAGAAAGATAGCAATTTAGGAAATTTAAAATAAAACTGCCTGTAATTGGAAAGAAGATCTCGAAAAAATAGTTGCAGAATTAGGATTAAGCTCCCCAATAATTAAAGACAAGACTATTGAGATAAATTTTCTCCACACATTGTATGATAATTTCTAAATAACTAGTCATAGTTTACCAACCCATACGAAATTAGTTCTGAAACAACTTAGAATGAAGTTAACTAAAGGATGCTAGCATGGAAGTGAATACTACTTGGGATATTTTTGATAGGTTTTTCTCGATTTAGTGTTATTGTTTTAAGTATAACCTTTACTTTGTCATAATAACTATAGTGATACATTACTGGTTCAAATATAACCTTTTCGTGTCCTGAAATACCTATCAACAAATTTTGACAGAGGAGGTTGATGACCTCTAGAATTTTAATAATTTTTATAACAGGACTATAAAACTAACTCTAGCATGCCAGACAGTATGTAGAAGAGTCACTCTATTTTATGACCTGAAATCTCAGTCATATGGACACAGTAATTTATATTAACTTTAATGAGATAATGGTTTTAGGTTCTAATGAACAAAACTTACCGATTATAGCTTTCCTCAGAACAAGGAATCAGGCATCTCAGGGAGGGAGGACATTTTCTTACTGAGAAAACTAATAATCTAAGACATATTTAAAAATGTCTTAAACTGTAGAAAATGGCTTCAAATGATGACTGTGTGTAGAGTCCTCATTGACCCTTTACTTTGGTTTGAATTTGTATGTGTATTTTTTCAAGGCTTTTAATCTTTATTTATCTTCATATCTAAGTTTTATTTCTGATAAGAAATAAGACTTGCATATTGATGTCTTTTAAATCTAATCTGAAAATACATGTCTATTATTTAAATATGTAGCCTTTTTATAGTTAATTTGATTACTTATGCATTTGCATTTGATTTTCTTATTGTGATTTTTTAAAAAATTATTCATCAATAATCCTATTTTTCTGATTGTCTTTTTGATTAATCAGTCTCAATTGTACCCATTTTCCAATTACTATATTGTAGTCTTCCATAAATGTTATTTGAGTGATAATATTAAACAGAGTATTTATATATGTCCTATCTTATTGGGGTATATCTTATAGTAATAGTTCAGACATCTCAAATGCAATTCAGGAATGTTTGCCATGCATTAATTTTTTTATAAAAATGTGTTAAAATTCTTCCTTTCTCTGTATCATTGTTGTTATGTATTTTAATTCTATATCTAATTTACATTTAATTCAAGATATTCTGAGGGGAATAAACTGCTAAATTTGGGAGATTCAATTTGTTTCCTTTCTCTCTGGTATCTTCTTGATTCCTGAAATGCTTACTGCTTTCAAACAGCATCTATTTTACGGTTTTGTTATGGTAGGGAACTTTTTCTGATATAAGCCACTTTCACAAACATAAAGAAAAATTTATTTTCCTTATACATCATAGTGTAACAAGTTAAGGAAACTACACTGGAAATTACCCTGTGCTTCTTGAACATTGGACAAAATATAAACTTACTCTAATCTTCTGATTTGAAAAGCACAGTATGGTCAGTGTCTAACAAAGTCCATGGAAGGTAATTAATACTGTGTGACTTTTTAGTTAATGCTCTAAAAAGCCAATCCATCTCTTAAGACTGCCTTTCCTTGGTTTCTGCTTTGATCGCAGTGAATTCAGCATTTACAGTGACAGTAGACCAAAATATATGCACTATATGAGTTAAAAATATACATACATAATTCAAAATAAAGGATTAGCAGAGCTGCCTGAAATGATTGCAGTGCGACCCAGCACCTTTGTATCAAGCACACAACATTAAAATGGATAATGTTCATTTACTCCCAGATGTTAATATTAAATGCCTTGAATATATTTGAATGAAAACGTAGATATACATAGTTACATCTATACATCATTACTTCCTCCAACTGTATTTTTATCCATAAACCATCTGCTCATGTATATTAGAAAAGTAGCTAAGTACAGAATATTATGTAGTCTTGTAATAAAATTTAACATGATATATTGGATAAAATATGTAAATCTATAAGTAATAGTAAACATTGTGTTTTTTAATGTATTTGTGGAGACAATACAGATGGCTTCAATATAGGATTGTCCTGCTCAGAATCTTTGTAATTGCTTATCTTTATTTTCATTTTATTTTAATCTTAGCTAAAACTTAAGTTCTGCACAAAACTTACTTCTTAAACACTGACCTTATTAAAAGAAAGCCACTAACTTTGGACTTAGTAATTGTATCCTCCAACTTTGTAACATGGAGTTACTGAGATGCTGAGTGGCATGTAATTCATCAAGTTCAACTTGAAACGTAAGAAAATGGAAGAATTTAGAACTCTTCAATGTTTTCAATAAAATATTTCTAAATAATGCCAAAAAGGAAAAAGTACTAGTGGTTAATTTTATTTCTGAATTTCTGAGTAATGGGGCAAAAATCTATATATGCTACTGAGAATACTCTAATTTCAAAAAATTAGGTCAAAGACAAAAAAAAGTGATTTTCCTTAACACAATAGCAAAAAGAAAAAAAAAGACTTAATGAGTAAAAGAAACAGGGAAAAATCCAATAAAAATGTACTGCAAGCAAAACAAACAAACAAAACATTGTAAGTTATTCTTGGCATCTGTAACTTTGCTGTTTCAATTAATGCAGTCATTTGTCGTGATCCTAACTGGCATGGTTGGGGCAAATCTTTGAACACTTATTTGGGTTAAAAAACAAAATAATTTATCTCCATAAATTACACCTTCCTGTTATAATATTCATCAGTTTGATGTAGATTTTATCCATCAAGGTACTTTAGTAAGTCAGTGGAATTAACCACTTCAACTTCCTCCTACACCCCATTAGGCGATATGGACCATGCTTGAGGCCCAAACTCTTTAAATTCATTATATTCAGTACAATCAAACTGATGGTGAAGTTCTAATGGCAAAAGGACATGCTTCTCCATTAATGACCTATGCTTGCCTTGTCAGGATGGCATCATCCTCATCATCCCATCATCCCTGTGTGCGAGACTAAGAGTGTTGATCATGGAACACTTATTCTCAGGCACCATGGTTTCTTTTAACAATTATCTTATGAGGCTAGGGCCACAATTAGTCTTTCATAAACAGGATATGACTTTATAGTATCATTGTCAATGTCCATTCGTTCAACAAATATTGACCTCATACCTACTGGGTACCAAGTACTCTTAGAGGCAGTAGAGGCAATGAATAATAACACACACAAACAAAAAATTTCACTGATATATAGTTGAAACTTATTATAAAAAATAAAACTAGGGAAAATAAAAAAAATTTTTTTGGAAAGCATTAGGCCTTTTAAGAGAATGCTATATTCCTTGCTAAATTCTCTTTCTTGGGGCTTACAAACAAGAGATGAAGTGTCAAGTTATATATTTTTACTTTTTCTGTTTCTTTAGTTTCAATAACCAATTCTCTCCTTTCTCCACTGCATTCTGACATTTTTGTCAGAATGTACTGATCCCTATATGGAAATGAAATAAGACCTACTCCGTTCTCTTAGTGAGGGCTGGAGAATTCTGCTATCAGCAGCAGATCTCTTGGCAACCACTGATGGTCACAGAGCAATGACTTCCATAGGTAAAATATACCCTAGAATATTTATGTAAACTGATGCTATGAGGAGGGCATAGGCAATTTGGGAAGTGAACACTTTTTTTTTGTAATTCTCTTTTATAGAGGGAAAAAATGAGTTTCTTGGATACTGGTTATTCATGCTGAGAGTTTACAACATTCAGGAAGAGCTGAGTAGAAAATTAACTCCACTGGGATAATCCACAATGAAAACATTAAGCAATTTTCCCCTGATTCTCATATATGACTATGTTTAGTGAAATATCCCTCAGTGGACTTAATTTGAACTTCAGAAACCAACTAGGAAAAATATTTCAAAAGGGCTCCCAAGTTTGATCAAGATCAATATAAGAACCATGGTAAGAAAACTTGTTTCACTTAGGAATGTTTCCCTTTTTACACCTTGAATCTTGTGAGAATCAAGAAAACAGCCATAATGCATGCTGTATTTCTACATGTACTTTGTGAAGATTTCATTCTAAGAAGAATCTGTCTTCTGGCACTAGAAATTTAGAGTTTTATCTGGTTGGGAAGCAGGTATTACAATTTATCAACTCTCAGGTATCATTAATAAAATTTAAGCTCCATCTGGAAAGGCAATTTGAGTCTTTATGGCTCATCGTTTGCAACCAGTATATAGAACAGTATATGATACATGTACTCAAAAGTCAAGACAATTTCCCTCTTGGGGTTTATTGAGCGAATTTATACTAAAACACCAAACTAACTACAGAGTGTTAAGAGTTAAATGATACTTTGTGTCTCTTTTTATATTTTCGGCCAAATTTTCAAGTTATCTCCTAACTGACTCAACTGCATCTGAGATTCAGACAGCTTACCAGTACTTTGTGCATTAAATTATCATTCTTGTCATTATTTCAGGAAACATAAACTTTGTCATGCACAGTTTTCTTAAGAAATTTTACATAATGGGCAACAAAAGAAAAAGAAATTGCAAGGCGTATTTTGACTTATTCCAAAGAATCGCTAGCAAAGGTTCTCAAGAGAAAAAATAATAATTCTGCAAAGAAGTAAGTCTCAGATCACTGCAAGTCTGCAACCACGGGGTGAGACTGTGACACAGAAAGGAAAGCACAACACAAGGGGTACGGGGTAGTTGTAAATATCTTCTCTAGCCATTAAATTAAAACAAACATTACTTTTTATTCTGATTCAAGTTTCAACTACCAAATTTATATTGGAAAAGTTGTATCTCAATGTTGATTCAGTGAAACTAAATTAGAAGTTGTTACAATTTTCCATCTCTTTTGGTGCCTACATTAAAATTACAGTTCATACATTCACAGCATGACAAATTACAGTTTTCCTATAAGCAGATTGACTCTAGTTTATTATATGCCCTGCAAGATCCCCCTCCCCACTAAATTTTTACTGGGAGAGATATTGCCCCAGAATTCTGCAAGACAATTCTCCCAAATACAAATCCTACCAGTGAGTTCCGCTGTGTATTTTCTCAGTCTAATATCCATATATATTCTTAATTAACTGCATGGGAGCAACTCAGAATTTTAAAATTTCAAATATTGTCTACCCAGGTGATTTTTTTTTCAAAACTATTTGAGAAAAAAAGTGCAAGCTTTTAACATCTTGCGCATAAAACTTCATTATAATTTCTTCTCAGGAAATTGTTGGAATTTGTTCAACACTAAAAAGAATTAATTGCCTCATGTATTAAAGCAATTAAACAAATCATTTAATCATATGAATAACAATGAGCCTAGTTTCAGAGTAACAGAAAATGAGGGCAAAGGAAGGAAAGAAAAAAGGAAAACTAAGAATGATAACTGTGTAGTTAGTGTTTAATATGCACTGGTATCCAATATATAGATAGAAAAACGAAAGTAAGAGAAATTATCACCTTCCTGAGTTCAGACAATTAATAAACACTGATGCAATGCATGGTTTAAGATTCATGTACACCCAATTCTGAAGTACTTCCAAATACTTTGGAGTTATATAATATTTGCCTAAAATTTTAGTTTTCTTTAGACACCAGAAAAGTCTTACATAAACAGAGTCATATATGACATTTATGAAGTCACACAGAGGAAATTGTTCGAAGAAGGTAAAATAATTTAGGACACATACTTTCCCATTTCTTTACTTTAAAAATATTTTAAGAAATTAAATAAATTACTTTCAAGGAAATGTTAAACTCAAAAAGATTGGCTTAAGTGAAACAAGACATGATGTATCTCTAAGATAAAAGTTGTTGATCAACAATTTAATTAATTTATTTTTCTATGGTTCATACTTCACATACTCCATATCACAATAATTTTCTCTAATATTTCCCTCCAGAAATTACACTCTTTTAGTTTATATAATTAAGCCAGTCATGCACTTTAAAATAATTTTGTGTAAGGTACAAAGAATGAATAAAATTTCATTTGAAAAATTTATTTTATGCATGCATATTCAGTTGTTCCAGCACTATTTGTTGAAACGATTATACTTTTACCACTCAATTTGTGCCTTTGTACTGTTGTCAAAAATCAATTCACCATATTTCTGTGGGTCTATTTATGGACTCTTAATTTTGTTCAATGGGTCTAGTTGTCTTTGTCTCAATGTCAGTATCATATTGTCTTGATTACTATAGGTTTATAATAAGTATGGGAATCAGGTAGTGAAAAGTCTTTTAACTTTCTATTTATTTAGCTCTTTATTTTTATCAGTAATGTTTTATCTAAAAGGTACAAGTATCCTTTAAAAGGTACAAGTCTTTCATTTATCTTTACATATTTTATTATTTTTCATGATAAGATGAATAAAATTATTTTTTAAATTTCATCTTAATTGTGTGTTAGTATGTAGAAATAAAACTAACTTTTGTGAATTGGTCATGTATCTTGTACATCTGTTAAACTTACATACTGGTAGTTGTGGTATTATTTTGTTGATTCTATAATATTTTCTCCAAATGATGACCCATATCTTCAAGTAAAATATAGTTATAATTAAAAAGCAGTTGTCACCAGGCATGGTGGTGTATGCCTGTAATTCCAGCACTTGGGAGGCTGAGGCAGAAAGATTACTGCAAGTTTGAGACCAGCCTGGGCTACATAATAAGCCCAAGGCCAACCTGAAATAGAGAGACTGTTTCAGAAAAAAAAAAATGAACTTGGTAGAGGTATCCAATTACATTTTTGAGACTTTTTGATATGTTAAAGATTTCAAGCAAAAAGAATGCATTAATAAGAGTAAAAGTAAAAGAAGAGTAAAAGATTGGTTTATAAAGTGATTGCAAAAAAAAAAATGTAGTGACCAGAACTGGGTACTAGAATGTAGGGTCAGCATGTGATTACTAACATGCATTCCAACTTTTTATGCGCGCTTTTCACTTCATTTTTGAAAACTGAAATATAGAGAGTTGCAGTGAACTTTCGAGTTAAGTTATTATAAGACATCTGTGACAACCAAGCAAGTTATATTACTAATAGTTATCTGCTACCAGTTGGTATTCACTAATATTGTTTATACTAAATAATAATGTCAATAATCTACCCTGTTTTATTCCTTTGGCATTCATGTACACAATCAAAAATTTCTCTCCACTTCTTCCCTTTGTTTAATAAATATTTATCACAAGCTTACCACTACTAGACACTCCTCTGCTCATAGTAGTAAACTTCTTTTCTAGATGTTAGGGAGATATTAGTTTACAGTCTACAGTGTTCTACTCAGGGGAAACAGTTCATGAAAAATAATCATAGTAATAACCAAGTCATACAATATGTTGAAAAGGATTAACTGTTAATAAAAGAGAATAAGTGGAGATCAGGGTAGGCTTGTTTGGCAAAAGAAATTGAAGAAATCAGTCATGGCTACACCAAGGGGGTGCATATTCCAGTCAAGGGAAATAGTTATTGCAGGACCCTAAAAGAAGAACGTGACTAACATCTATGTGTGCCCCATTATAGATTGTTGAATGATTAACAAGCAAAATTATTTTTTAAGGGTAGTAATGGACTTGTGCATGATTCTAACAGATTGCAAAGGGAATCATACATCCTATTCTTGATTACTGAATTGAGATAATATAAAACTATACTAAGAATTAGTCCTGGGTTATTAATTTTAAAGGATGCACATAAATGCTGTGTTCTTGACTGATATTTTAATTCTTTAGAAAAGTTCACTGGATACATTCCACCTCAGAATATCTGCAAGTATCCTGTGCCATTTTCTTTTGATAAATCTTGTTAATATTTTTCGTTTTGAAACAATTTTATTAGCAAAAGGGGTAAAACATAACAAAACCCAAAAAATGGCTATAAATATTATTTAGTCATTCAATAAATATTTTCTATCCATTTACAATGTGATACTATACATGTTAGGAGTTAGAGAAATTATAGAAAAGTGTAAGGTATAGTCTCTGCCCTTGTTGGTATTAGTCTAGAGGGATGACAGATGGCACATACACAAATAACTACAATGACAATTTAGATAACACTGCCTCCTCTGCACCTTCTTGTACTTATAGGCAACATACACAGCTTCCAAAAAGAAGTGACAATTTCATCTGGACCTTGAAAGAAAAATAGTATTTTGAGATACAGACTTATGACAAAATATTTAAAGACATGAAAAAGAAGTCATAAGAGAGGTCTAGAGGCAGGGCACTGCACCACACATCTAAGATACCAGTGATAACACCACGGCTTTTGATGAAACAGTGGAGATAATTTTAACTAATTAATAATAGTGGAGATATTTTTAATATGGACTAACAAAGAATTCATAGTTTTATTGTAGAGTAGTTTTTCAAGTTTTAAATCAAAGTAAGAAATATTTTTGATAATTTATATCTTTCATGGATATTAAGGATTCTAGATAAAGACATGAGAAATTAATCAAACAACTGAAGCATAACACAATCTTTTGATTAACTAATAGATATTAGTAGCAAAGTTATTCTATCATATATATATGTATTTATCCCTTTTTTAAGATAACTATACAAAATATATTAACCATTGTTACTCTCCTATTATCTTGTTTTGTGATTGTTTTTTAAATTTTATTTATTTATTTAAGAGAAAAAAAAGAGACAGAAAAGAAAAACAAAAAGCAAAAGAGAAAAACGAACCCAAACCAATAACAGTAAAAGGTTTTCAAAACAAGATGATAGGAATTTAACAATGATTGTAATACTGCATATTGTTACCTTCGAAAGGGTTGCTCAGATTACCAGATATAGACATGTGAAATTGATCTAATCATAAGTGTTAAGTGTTCTTTTCCAAGAACTAATACAATTAGCAGTATAGTCATTTTAGCTATCTTACATACATATATACAAATTTATGTCTTTTTCCTTTTCCCTTACTTCTTTCCTTCTTTCCTCCACTGTTTTGAAATTTTGTGTCATTTTTGTTTTTTCATTTTTTTCAAAAAAAGAAAAAAAATTCTAAAACACAGCATAATACTACTAAACTCATAACATTAAACTTTAAACCTTATTAAACTATTTTACTAATTTAGTGGATTTGTTCATATACAAAATTTGCTAATATCATTAATTGATACATAAACTAAGGCAAATTCAGATTTCATAATATACAAATAGTTTGTATCTCTAAATCATGATTGATAAATAGTACAGATTGTAATTTGTAGCTTAAGTCCAACTCAGAGTCAAAAGTAAGCAAAAGGATGCACATACACTATGTTAAAGTTAGTTTGCAAGGTAAGCTTACTTGAATCAGGAACAGAAGTATAATAATGCTAAACACTAACAAAAAAAATCATAACAGCTCTCACATCTTCAACCTATTATTATATTCTGTCTCTTTCTCTACATTTTATTTAGTGTAAAAAAAATCACTTTGGCAGTATTCAAGTAAAAATCATAGGTACTACTTTTAAAACATATAGGCAGGATGCCCAACATTTCTGGCTCTCAGTGTAGGACCTCAAACTGAGTTCTGTTAATGGAGTTCCTCCTCTGTTCTAGAAAAATATATGAGTTCTCAAATATAAGAGTCCATTCCAGGTCACATACATGGGTGATCGAAAAATGCAATATTTAAAATGCTTTAATTGTATTACAGTAGAAATCATTCTACTGTAATCATTTCCACTGTTCTACAAACATATAACTTTGCTTTGAACACATTTATCTCATTGTTCTTGCCACTTTCTCAAGCAGTTCTGGAAGTCCTTTTTCCTGTCTTTGAAATATGTGTTCAAAAATAAATTGAGAGCCATGTTGGAATTACTATTATCTTGTTTTGAAGTCCTGTATTGCATTCATTGTTTTGTTTTTACTGGTTCTACTCTGTTTCTGTTTGGTTTGGTTTTACTATGTCTGAAGGCATAGGCAATTATTTTGAAGATAACAAGAGGCAACTAACCATTGTTGATTTCCTAACACCTTGTTTTGAAATCCTGTGTCACACTGTTTTGTTTTGATTGGCTTTATTCTGTTTTATTTTGCTTGGTTTTATTCTCACTAAAAAAATTAAATAAATAAATGCATAAGTAAATAAATAAATAAATAGACAGATGCTGCCAAGTTCCATTCAGTAGAATGACAGGCTTGCAAAAATATGAAGGTGTTGTATCTTCATTCGTTCTTTTCACTGGATCTCTTTGTACAATATGACTTCTTGTTATTCCTCAAAGTCAACATTATCATGAAAAATAAGCATTTCTGAATTGATTCAGGATATCAAAGGAGCCAAAATGGTGCAATTAAAGATACTTGTAAAACTTGGTCCAGTGTGTTTCACATAACGATTAGCCAATAATTTTTTTTTTACAAAATCAGTAGATAAATAAGAATGTCTTTAATGGGTGGGTGAATGGTTGTCTGGATACACTGGTGGACTATTATCAGGCAACTATTACCAAAAACAGTGGATTTTGCTTAATGTAAAATGTATTAATTTGAAAATTCAAATCAAGATGAGGAATATACAGCAAACAGCCACTCTCGTCAGAAAAAAAGATCCGTGATAGATTCAGTTCACCAGAGTTAGACTACAGATTCCAGAAAAATTAAGGTCTAGCAATAAGTAAAATATATTGGATAAATTTCAAATATTTACTCGTTAGTGAGCAAATGCAGTATTAATCTTCAGAACTCATAATTTTCATGAGAAAACACAATTACTCACCTGAAATAATCAGAAAGTATTCAAATGATTGAACTGTATTATTTGAATTACATCCTTTGCATATGCATTTTAGGCATTTGATATGTTTATATCCTTAAGTATTTACTAAAATATACTTAATATGGATATATGGATGCATGTGTATGTGAATATATTTGTATTCATGGTACTGATATAATTTTATAATATTTCTTTCAGTTCATGTTTCAAAATATCAAAGATAATATAGAAAATTAAAGAATTTAAATTCTCAGATTAGAGAGAAATTTACACAAAGTATAATCTAGCCATTCAATAGAATATCATGTGGCCAATAATACGATACAGATAAAGATTTGGTTTTCATTACATAGCAAAGGCAAAGTGACTATTTCAATTACATGTGAGCAGTAATTATAGAAAAAAATTAAAGTGAAATATGCTAAATGGTAATAGTGGTTATTTCCAGATTGTGAATTTATACAGAATATTGTTCTCTTTCCCATTATCTGTATAACCAATGCATCTTTTTTTATTGTGGAAGAACTGATTTTTAGTTTTTTAAATATAGAAAGTATTTTTACGCAGTATGTTACTTCTAGTCTCACAAAACTCTAGTAATTTGTGTCCCTAATATGGATAATACAAACAAGATTATGTTGTATATTTTCTGTTGGTGTGCTCTCCTTTGTTTTCTCAATACACAGCAAGATTTTTCTATTGCCAAATGTTTAAGGTGAATTTATCTGTCACCCACTCCTTTTGCAAATACACTTTTCAAAACCCTTAAAAACATTTTTAAGAAATTCTCCAGAGAAAAACATTATATATAAAATTACTGGAAAAGTAAAAGAAATTACAAATGACCACTAAGAGAAGTCCATTTTCTTTTAGATTTATGAGGCAACAATAAGCCCCCCACACTTACAATGTATAGCTATACAAAGCCAAAGTACTGATATTTTTTTATTCCATATATACTATTGATGTGAAAATTCTCATATATAGATAGCAATTTTGAGTGTCACATTTAACATAATGTGCTGTATTAACAAGGTACCTGGTACAATGTGTTTTCTAGACAAGAACAGTACATTTTGTAGGAATCGCTTGAGGTTTTTTTTTTTTTTTTTTTCATTCTCTGAACAATGTTTCCCAAAGTGCTTCCACCCCACTTAAACATATTGAAACCATTCATAGTGTTTGGAAAAATACATTTTATTAAACTTAAGTTCTAATGAATAGGAATCGCTCAACTTTGGAAGTGAGATTCATGTCTCCTACATTTTGATCAATGTAGACTTAGCTTTGTGTCTGCACACATTACAATTTACAGTAAATAAACTTTCCCGCGACCAGATTTTCAGTGAATGAACCTCGCTTTATAAATCCTCAGAGATCTGGATTAAATATCTTTGCAATAAAGTAATATAGGCACTGCATTCCTGTCCATGTTCTATTTAGTTATTGTCTTTATTTTCAATTTCAGTACCTTATCTATTTATCATCACAGATTCCTCTCAGTTAAGTAAAACAAATTTTATTAATATTCTTAGACTGTGGAGGTAATAGAAAGAATTTAGCCAGTTCAAGAAATATTCTGTCTCAGACCTGATTAGACTGCAAAGGTAGGCCTTAAAACAAAAACCCAATAATAGTAGTAATAATAATGATAATAATGATGTTTTTTTTTGTATTTGTTTTAACCAACGATAAGGTACAAAGAAAATATCTAAAGGAGCATGTGAAGGAAAAAGTAAACTAAAAAATGGTCTGTGCTTTTACAATATTCAGAATTTTAAGACACAACTATAAAATATGTATGAGGCATCTCAATATTTAACAATTTCTAATATTTATGAGTAAATGATACTTTAAATATTATTTAATACTTTAAAATTATTCTGAAACTAGCAGCTGTCCTTTGTTAACAATCCTATTTGTATCATCAAATTTATGTGACGATTTAAAAATGTCGTCTACAAGATTTTTGAAATATCTCCCATTGAAAGGTGGAAGAGTATATTTTCTTGTCCTTACATGGAACCCAGCTTCTATGACTAATGGTATGTGACAAAGTGGTAATGTCCTAATTTTTAGGCTTAAGTCTGAATGTGTTACCTGCTTCGCCTTCCTAACTCCCTTAAGAAGGAGATCTTGGAACCTAAACACCAGGAGGTCTTTATTTTTGCTTTATTTGACTGTACTCAATCCCATCTTGGAATTGATCAGTTGGTACCACATTCTTCAGAGGCAAGCTGACTCTGAGAAGTCCTGCCCAAATTTTATATTTGCAGAATAATTGGTGTTGCTTCTTCATGCCACTATGTTGTGGGATTGTTTGATATGTTACGATAGATAACGAAAATTTTAATCCCTGGGAGTAAGGTGCTGCCCTAAGGAAAATTTAAAACACATGACAGTCTTTGGAACCATGTTGCAAGCAGTTGCTGACTGAATTTAAAAGACGCTTAGTGGGAAAGGAAAGAGCTTCTGGAGACACCACTCCTGAGCCTAAAGGAGTCTGAAAAATTGGCGGTGAGTCTTAGTGTAAGGTGACTGAAACAAGGAACACATTATTGGAATTTAAAGGAAAGGAAATCACCGTACAGTGGGAATGTTGAGCTTACTACCTGTGGGTTATGCAGAAAAAAAAAAAAAGAAAGAAAATACACCTAAAGAAATTGATAAAGTACTTAAAGTGATTCCAGGCAGAATATCAAAAGTGCTACATGGTTTCTTCTCATTGACCAAATAAAATGTGAATGAAAAGTGATTTAAAGGAGGAATTTTTCCAGGAAACTTGCCAACTGAGTTCTAAAGCTATTTTTTTTTCAGTCTTGGATTCTCCAGAGAAAATCAGATCCCACATTAAAAATCCCAGTTCATAGCATGCAGACTGCCAAATGAGCATCCTTTCATGTTAACATCTCAAGAAGATCTGGGTTTCCTCTTGGGAACTCTCTGAGAAATAAACTTTCTGAAGATGATACAGGCTGAGTATTTCTAAAGTCCCTCTGCTAAAATCTCCTAAGTATTGACACAAGATTCTCTAGGTTCCCAAGGCCAAGAAGGGCTCATCCTGAAGAGCACTTTTATCTAATGAAATGAATTACAAAATACCTTATAGGAAGTTTACAAAGTCTTTAGAGGAAATGCTTTGGCTTCTACTAACAGAGACAGCAATGAAAAGTAGCCCTGGGACTCAAGATATTTATAGGCAGCTTGCAAATTGAGAAGATACTTTAGCTTTAAGTAGTTTTGTTAAAGAAGAAATAAAGGAAGAAGAAAGAGAAGGACAGGAGAAATAGGAGAAGAAGAAAGAGAATTAAGAAAGAGAAGGAGAAAAGGAAGATTGAAGAAAAGGAGGAGCAGGGAAAGGAGGAAGAGAAAAAGAGTCAGAAGTAGAATGAAAAACCATGAGAATAGACCCAAGAGTCTACAAAGATTAGTACAGTAGATCAGTCTTGGATACTAATCATTGAACCAGCAAGTTACAACCAATTGATTTAAAGAACTGCCCTTTACCAGTGACTGCTATGCAACTTTTACCTTCTCCCTTCTTCAATAATAGTGGATACAAATACTATCCTCATCCAATCCCATCACAGGATACAGGGTACACAGGCAATTTGTTTATGTAGCTCATAGGATTTCCCTAAGAAGTTTAATCCCCCTGCCTATGCATCTTTATTTGATTTAGGTGTTTGTATCCTTAACCCTAAGATTGAAATGACACTGAGCTAAAATTGCAGTGTTATTTTAGTAGGAATGCAAAGAAGTTGAAGCCAAAAGTGCATTTGTTGATTTTAAAACATGGAACAAAATTTTTAATACCCTTTGCATTAAGCCCCTTCCCTTGAATCTAGTGTCTCATGCTACTTAAGCAATAGAAGTTGACAGAATTAATTCTGCATTGACATCAGAGCTGCCCTTGTCATAAAACCTGGTAAGTGTTAAAGTTGTTTATTCTTGGAACTCAGACATCATTGATTCCAGATACCAAGCCCATCTAGTGACAAAGCTCTTCTGTGGATAAATCAAAACAAACATCAGTTTTGCAGCTACTTGGATGAGCGAGGCCCTTCCCAGCCCCTGTGAAGCTACACCGGTTTCAATCATGTAGATGAGAAAATAAACTGATTCTGTTTCCCTGCCAAATTGTAAATTTATGAGCAACTTATTTGATTGTTATTTTAAATTGCAAAGCTTGGATTTGTTACACTGTATTGGTTACTTAGCAAGATCACTTCTGAATTTGACATGTTAAGAATGTTTAAGTAAGATCTCTTTGCATTTTAGTTTTTGTGGATAACATTGATCTTTTGCCATAATAATTGGTAGTATAAATATAATTACATGTGGGAATATCAGAAACATTAACCAATCACTTCACTTTTAATATTTCAGTATGTTTGTGACATATAATAATTATAGTTATTTGGGGAAATTGGTACATATACATATCATATTTAGATTATTTTTAGTTTCTCTTTCCCTTACCCTCCCATCAATTTAATTTTAAATAAAATTCCTCAAAATGTGGGTTAATATTCATTTTGAATACAAATATGTAAATAATATTAATTTATAAGATACATCTTTAGGAAGATAAGAAAGGAAGACACAAAGAAAATTTGTTATTGTAGTTTCAAAAACAATTTGTCTATCTGTGATTTACCCAAAAGCAGTTCTTTAATGTTATATAACACAAACTCACACATATCTTCCCATGACAATGATTTTCTTGTAACATGTCATGGAGCAAATATATGATATATATATTTATATATATATATATGTGTGTATAATTTATATATAACATTTATTTATATATATATATATATAATTTATATTTAACATTTATTTATATATAACATATATATATGTGTGTGTATAATTTAAAGTTAATTTATTTCTTTTAAAAACAACAGGAATAAATACTAATTGTTATGATTAATACATTGTGTCAACTTGAGGAGTTCAGAAGTTTAACTGAGAGACTCAGCGGGGAGGCAGGATCCTTACTTTGTAAATATCCTCATCCTGTGCAGGAGGAGTGCACAGAGATTTTGTGAGTGCTATACAGGCCCTGGGTGGAGGGTGGCCTGTGTACAGTATAAGGGAGGAAAAGAGGCTTGCCTTTCCCCCTTTTGTTCTGGTGGCTCTCTTGGTATTGCCCCAGTGCCATGCCACCCTGCCTTGGAGCCAGCTGATTATGGATTGAAATCTCAAAAAACTGTAAGCTAAATAAACCTTTCCTTTTGTAATTTTGGGTGTCAAGTGTTTTGTCTCAGCAATGAGAGAAAAGACACCAAGACACTAATTTCTCTGTTATTGCTTACATCATATTTGATAGAAAAAGGGGAGCATGGTTGCTTAGGGAAGAAACAATTGTCAATCTTAGTATTTTAAACTCTAATGGCAGCCTGTATATTTCAAAATAAAATTCCCAAGTTATAATCAGACCCAATCCCTACAACATGAATGATTCTACTGCTTGATTTAAGAATAATTTGAAGATTTAAAAAAATTCATTTCCAAGAACACTTCTGATTTTATAAATTTCATATTGCCATCTAGTTTTGATATATATCCCTCTCAGTATTTGGACATTCAAAAGGAAAATTCATCCTTATCTCCTCTCAGTGGTAATTAAATCCTAAAGCTAAGGACATCATTTATTGGTAGGCAATGGTTATAAATCCTATCTGAAAATAAGGATTACCTGAGAAACTTCCAAAAACCAGATGTGCAGGTCCTACACTACAATAAATATGAATACCATGATGAGATCCAGGCAATAGCAAGTTTTAAAAACCTCTATTTGTTTATATACCACATTATCCCATTTATATAACATTTTCAAAATGATGTGATAAAATGTAAAAATGGATTAATGTTTGCTAGGAACTAGGGATAGGGAGGTGACCTGGGATGAAGGCAGGGCTGGAAGGACCCTTGAGGCTGTTTAACTGTTTTGTGTCCTGCTTGTGCTCACGTATACATAAATTTACACGTGGGATAAAATGGGATAACTACGTGCATGCATTCACACACAATATTTGTAAAACTGCAAACAGCTGGATGAATCAGATTGATTGTATCTTGTGAAGATACTTGTTGTAACATCGCTCCATAGTTTCACAAGACGTTAACATTTGAAGAGACTGTGTAAAGGGTACCTGAAGTTCTCTAATGCTTCTTAGAACTGCATTCAAATATACAGTTATCTAAAGTAGAAGACTACATTTACCATTTGCCTAAAATTAACACATATGCTTTTCAAAAGTATAAATAAAAGTTCTCAGATTGTTAAAGAATGGGATCAGTTCGGTGATTCTTAATTCATAATCCACTCTTTGGGATGAGCATTATTTACAAAATTTCTTAAAATACAAATTCTTACGTACAACCAAACAGGTGTGCTGAGTTGGAAACTCAGAAGTGAGAGCTAAGTAATCTGCACTTTAATACTTCCTTCAGGTAAGCGTGATACATGTTGAGAAACATTAGTGTAAGTTTTTATTTTGTGATTGTTATTAAATATGAATAGGTAGTAATAAATATGTGTTAAACAGGAATGGAGCCTTTCTACTCAAATTAGTTCACTGACCAGCAATGTTAGACTCACCTGGAATGCTATTTCAAATGCAAATCTCTACCCCAGAAATAGGGAATTCAAGCTTGTGTGTTAATAAGATCCCCAGGTAATTCCTCAGTTTTTCAAGCTTATAGAGTATTTTCTAACCAGTTATTATACGCATTTCATTATAATGCACCTGTGCTTCTAGTGACAGCCAGAGCATGTGGGCAACAACTTCCTATTGGGGCAGTAATGTTAAGTGAGTTACCTTTGGCTGTACATCTTCTAAGTACTCCACAGAAGATTTGAGCTTCCACTGGACATGAAAGGACAAACAGAAAGATGTCTCTTGCCTGGGATTCCTTCAAAATCTATGTTAACAAACACTATGCAAAATTGCCCCATCTTTCTTTATCTATTAGGCCAACTCCTATGGTCCAGTTCTGGTTTTCAATCATCTACAACAGGAAATGCCTTGAACTGCATCCACTCCTGCAATGGTCGGAATAGATATGATTATGATTCACTCAGGCAGCTCAGATGGTGATACTTTCTGTACATCAACTCATAACAGGAGCCTCAAATCTACCACCCCAGTATTTTTTGGCTTCAGGACTGCAGATTGTCTGCATGTGGTCCTCCTCTTCAAGGCATCCCATAAATTCTTCCATGTGAATCACAGAGCACAGGCGCCAAGTGTACAGAATGCACACTAGCTGTGAAACAATACTGTTGGGAGCCAGGGCTGAAAAGGCAGTCTCTGATTATCCCTGACTAGTTTTTCTGCATATTTATCTTCCATACTTCCCATTCTGTGGGAAGGTGAAAGCTGAACCAAGTGTTATTTGAACGCACAACTGAAAACATAAAAGAAATTTAACATTTTTATAACTAGTGTTTAAATTCAAGAAAATATCCATAATCACATTGAGTTGACAGTTTGGAGATTTCATGGGGAAGGATGACTGCTTTTTAATTGTTTTGCTGAATAAGTAGGGAACGAGACTGGAAAGTGCTTCAAAGATGTAAAGACTAGATAAATATTCAATCTATTTCAGATATCTTTATAAGAGAAATATTATGAAATACACAAAAGCCTAAAGTTAAGTGTGTAACAGCAAAACACAGGTTAACAGAGCAAGGCTGACATTCATTAATAACAGATAATATGATAACTACTGTTATTGAACACAATGTTTCAAATTCTCTGGTAGAACATGGATAATCAAAAATGAATAATTTATCATGAGCAACACATAAGTATCAAATACATTAATGTGTCTACTGTAATTAGTTGATAGTTTCAATGTGTCAGGTATGATGAAAGATGCTAAATATGGCTTCTCTCTCTTAGATCACATGAACTTGCTATGATACTTTATCAATTATATATCACAAAAAAAGTGCTAGAGCCAAGAAACCTAATAAATATTTTCCAATAGTCTCATAGTTAATAAGTGACCTAGACAGAAGCCCAGCCAAGGAATACTTGCTGAAAACTCCATGTCTTAATGAAAAGAGAGGGTTAATTGAAAAGAGTTGGAGAAAGGGGAAAATTTATAAGGAGAATTAGCTGAAAAATGAATGGATTTTGAATTTGTATAAAAGAATGTTCCATACTTTCAACACTCTTTCTCTCACATATGGTTTCAATGTGCTCCATTTATACTGAAAATAGTAATGATAATTATTATGATCTATATGAAATGTTTACATTTACATTCAATTATTGATGCTGCATCATAACTCTTATGGGTTCCCATAAATATGTCAGAATGATGTTGCTGCATATTTTGGTTCATATGAATGTCAAAATGTTCTAAAGATTCTCTGTCATTGTAGTCTGCTGTTCCATGAGCAAGTGAGAGGAAAGATAGAAGAAACTAATGTGTTTAAGTTATATATAAAAGAGAGCATCATATACACAGAGGATAGCATAGACACATAGACATATAGAGACAAAGGATAGCACCATCCAGACAAAGGAGTGAATATAAATTAGTTCTCAGTTCTTTAATATTCTTGTTAATGTAGAGAGAAAATTTAACACCCCATTCCACTCATTCCTTTGTCTCTATGATGCTATCCTTTGCCTATATGTGTCTATGTGTCTATATCTATCTTCCATCATGATAAAAGTTCAAAAAAATCATGTGATATATGAGTAATAAAGACATAATAATTAATGATATAATACTGTACAGTGTTTCAAGCAACTCTATAGCTATGAATGTCGACTGGCGACTTGGTCCAGCTTCTTATAACTGTCTTAAAGAAATGATTTTCTTTCTCATTTTATCTTATTTTCTGCACTTGAAAAATGGGTCTAATAATGCCTGCCCTTTTCATACCTCAGAGAGATGCTGCAAGGATTAATGAAATATTGGTGAAGACCCACAAACTGTCTAAATTAAGATAACATCACATTATTTTATTGAAGTCTTCAAATAAAATCTCCTGTAGAACACTGACCTTTCCAGTCTTGGGAATAACACACACATGAGCATATAGAAATGACGTATTTCCAAAGAGATGGAAATTGTATAATTCAAGTGAATAAATAAAGGGTGCTAGTCAGCTTTCCTGACCCTGGACATAATACATGACCCTCGTATTTTAAAGGAGGAGTGGCTGGAACATTATGGTGAGAGGACAAGAAAGAGCAAAGCTACTTCTTCATGGCTTAGCAGAACAGTGCCAAAGCAGAAGAGGCAGCAAGGGATCAGACAGACCCCAAGGGTGCAACTTCATGACCCCACCACACTTTTAAGTGTGTCCCATCAATTCCTGTGCTTGGTGCTGAAGCCCACATAGTAGAAACTTCATGCTAATCACCACTTCGCATGCCTTTTTAACTCGACACCCAAACACAACTCCTTAAACCTTGATTAATCTCCATATAAAGACAAAAGCAAGTCCATAATTCCACATAGAGTAACAGAAATATATTGCATACAACCAGAAAGGCAATAACCCTTTTCCCCAAACCTCAACACTTTCACACTTTTGAAAGTTCAACTTCAGGTCTTGTGAGACTCAAGCAAACTCTTAGATGTAAGCTTCTCTAAAAAAGAATAATAATAACAATAATAACATAATCTCAAGGTGTAATGGCATAGAGTAAGTTCCTATTGCAAGACTAGGGAATAATGGAGCAGGAAACAACTGAACCAAATCAATATTGAAACTCAAAAGGGCAAACATTAAGTCTTGTATCTACATGTGCAGTATCTGGGATACATGGTTGTAAAATGTGAATTCCAAAGCATTCAGGGAACCCCACTCTTACAGCCAGGCTGTTTGAAACCCACACATCCACTTCTTGGGCTGACTCCCCCTGGCCTGTAGCTTTCCTCAGTAGACATCACAAATTCCTAGAATATCCAAGTTCCTGAAATCTCAACTGAACTTTTGGCTTCATTCTCACAATTTTATGCACTCCCCTCTCAGGGGCTCCACATCTGGCCTCCCAAGTCTTCTTTGAAACCACCATGAGCTTTCACTCTTGCATTCTGAATGCCAATAAAGCCAGCATCATATGAATAATCTTAAGGTCTACTGTCAGTGAAAGTAGTTACCAAGCCTCCTTGAATCATGACTACTACTGAATAGCTAAACACAGTTAAATGAATTCCCAGGAAACCAATTCTCCATGGGGTCCTCAATTAGGCACTGAACTATCTTCTCAGTAAAAGATTTTCACTTTTGAACCCTTGTGCTGCTTTGGTTGACATCTTGTTGATTTCTTAGGTCATCATTCTTCTTGCCCCTGCACAAAATGTTTGTTCTCTTTTTAATTCTCTCTAATCTCTTTAGCAGCCATACCTCTTTTGGCCCCAACTTTATATGTGGTTTCTTCTGGGCTTAAATTTAAATTTTTAAAAATTTTGTACTCTCCCTTTGAACCCTGATCCTCATAAATCTATCTGAAAGAAGGTAGCAGAACCCATGACAACATGAACTTTGGATTATCTTGAAATTTTCTCTGCCAAATTAAATAGTGTCTAGCTTTTAATCTCAGCCTACTCCAATGTCCCATTACATGGGCAATATGTAGACATATTTTCCACCAAAGTGTAACATGCATGGGATCTAGTTCAAATGCCAATAGAATCTTTGGTCATAACTAAATCATCTAGAGCATGGTTTTTACTGTGTTTGTTCTATCAGCATTTTGATCTTCTGGGATCTGAACAGAATCATCCATCCATCTCTGTTTATAGCAGTCTAGGACTTCTCTAGACTTTATCTCCAAACCCTTCCAACTTTCCCACCAAACCACTTGCAAATGTTTCTAAGTCACATTATTGGGTATAGTGATAGGAAATAACCCTACTTCTCCCATATGGATTGTCTGTATTTATCAACTTTCTCATCACTGGATAGAATATCCAACATCCATAACTTAAAACAGTTGAGGTGTAATTTGGCTCACAATTTCAGTCCGTGGTCAACTGCACCACGGTAGAAAGAGCATGGCAGAAGAGTGAAGCTGCTTAGTGCCTGGGAACCTGGAAGTGAAGCAGAACTGAAAAGGCGGGGACTACCTAGGTCCCAGGGCCACACATTCTTGATTCACTCTGGCAAACTGAGAAGTGTTTGTCACTTCTCACCAATCCTGGGGGCAGAGCCAAAAGCTAGTCTAGTCAAAACTCTATCCCAATTACCACAAATGTCTAAATCTCAAATAGATCTGAGAGATTAACATTTCAAAAGACAATGGGCACATTAAAGAACTGAGAAATTAAGAAAAAAAGACAATGCTGAAACACTGTATGCTGATATTTCAACTTGCCTCCTCATTCCCAGATGAGATTATTGCCATAAAATACTTGATTCCAAAGATCTGATAGGCATACAAATAAAGTTTGGTTTTCTAGGAATTCATCAAAATTATTTGGGCTACCCATCAAGCTTTTCCCACATCTCTTGTTTTGTTGTGTGTGAGTAAAATGCCAGTTGATTAAATTTCTCATCTTTGCTTCCAGATGTTTTGGCATTAGAGATAGATTTAATAGTGTTCTCAGATAAATGCAAGACAGTTCTAGTGCTCTCTTCTTTTTTAAGCTTTTATTATAATCAGAAACTATTATTTCAAATTGTGCAACTTTTATTTAACTTAACCTAGGATATCAATAGACTTGCACTAGTTTTTAAAATTAGTTATTCAAGAAATACAAGGCTTATTCAATGGATCAACAGAAAGTTACTTTTACTTAGAGGCTAAATAAAATTCCAATGTAATACTAGATACCTGCTAGGAGTTCATGCATTTTTGAAATGGACATAGTTTACTGCTGATGGAGAGACCAGAGTAGTAGAAACTTTAACCAGGCAAAGTGCTACTCAGTGACTTTAAAGAAATCATTTATATTTGTACATCAAGTCTTCTAAAATAGGAATAATGTAGCCTGTCTATGTAGTCACATCTAAAATATACATAAATTCACCACTTTCTTTTATACCACTATTACATGCATGGTAGTTGTGTTAAAAAAATCAGTTGTTTCCTGTCTCATGCAAGTGACTTACACTATGAAGAGCCTCTTCAAGCCAAGATTATGCTAACATCTTTAAGGACAGGACCAGCCAGCAGTATACTTCATGCCAGAGTTCCACTTTCATCCTTTACAAAAGTTAATCTGCTGCTAGACCAAAGAACATTGTATGGAGCAAGGCATCAGGCATCTGGCTTCCTGGAAGAGGGCAGAAACCTGTGCTCTAATTGTATTTCCTCTGCTGCGCTCACAATCCCCAGTGCATTTAACTGAATGACTTCGAAATGATTTGTGAATACATATGACACTATTCACAAGGTTCTAGGCAAAATAATCACTCTTCAGAATTGACTGTGATGCACAGTGTGACCCAGTGATGCACATTATTGTTATCAATGCCACAGTTTGTATCACTTGAATCAATCTGTTTTGTCTTTGTACTTGCAAAATATGTATTTAGTGAACACATTCTAATTATGAATTCATGAAAAGCCTTAGGGTTGCAGAATGACTTCGCACTGTCAAGATGCATGGTCTTAAGGAAACAACTTAAGTTTCTGGGTTTCAGCCCCAACACCTGACTCACAGGACAACATCAGCCCTGACCTATTTCATAGGGTTGTTTTGAGGCTTTACTATCAAGAAAGGAATAACCACTTTCCAAAGTGCACTATATTATAATCACAAGGTAAAGAATCTTTCTTGCTTGAAAAAAGAAAGTTTGAAAGCCAAAATTATCCTTGGCAGGATTGGTCCATTAAAGAGGACATCTCTCTTTCTGTGGTGACGTCTAGAGGGATTTCCCTGAGTTCTGCCTATGTGAATTGCTTGTTTTCCCAGGCCTGCTCATAGTGTTGCAAAGGACTTAGGAATAGGCATATCTTGATCTGGGCTTGATTTTATCTCCTGAGAAGGCAACCTTATTTGGTATGATCCTAGAAATGCAAATTACAGTGATAATCATTTCCTTAGGACTATCTTCATTTTTACTCTGCTGTTAGTGAGAATGCTACTAAAGATATTACATGTGTATCTTCTTTCAGAATCCAGCCTACACATTAGCAGCAACACAACAGTCTTTTTTCATTAATATATCTTAAACTAAATTACCTCAAACTAAATGAGAAAATAAATGCTTTCTCACGATAATAACACCCAAACAACTTGACCTCAGTTTTTTAACACATTTAAAATTATTTAAAAAAAAAAAAAAGCTTTTTCATTGAAGTATGGTTACTTAGTCATATCTCTCCATATTTACTATATTAGAAATTGAAACTTTTTTTCAAAAACCACAAAACGAAATGATCATACAGTCTGGTAGCCATTCATCGACAATATCAATCCATGTCATGCAGCCTCTGGAGAACTTCATCTTTGCTTGTGAAAGCATGAGAGAGAAAGAGCCAAATAGAGACTTAGTATTATTCTGAAAAATATTTGGATCTTGCAGAACGCTTAAAAGTATCTCAAACTCTCTGTGAGGCTCTGGATTGCATTATTAGAACACTGCTATTTCAATGAATAAAAGACTCAGTGCCAGAATCTTGTTTAACTGTTTTCAACTACATTATTATTTTTATGCCTATTATATTAGATGCATCTCATGACAATATGTAAAGGCAGTATTATCTACATCTTATAAGTGATGAAAATAAGGATTAAAAAGAATATTTTCCCAAATCTTATGACTTAGAAATTTTATCATCAGTTTACAAACTTGTGTTTCCCTGTCCTTAAAGTCGTGCTTTACATTATCTTGTAAACTAAAGCCACTGAGAATTGTCAACTAGAAATAAAAGAAAGTTTAGTGATTCATTTAACATACACGTTGAAGAAAACTCCGAAGTTCAAAGTTACAAATAAGATAGGCACAACGATTGAACTTACATTTCCCAAATGCATATATCACGCTAACCTTTTTTCCTTTTAAAATTAGATATAATGTATGCATAGTAAATGCATAAAATTAGTATAATGTATGCATAGTAAAAAGAAAGGTGAAAATATTCACATGAAGAAAACATTGAGCCAAAATTCACGGCACAGTTACACTGAATGAAATAAATATGCCATCTTCCATGACTGTTATCTTCAATGATTCTCTTCCCAAGCCAACTCCAAGTAATGTAATTTCCATTTTTTTCCTTATTTCTGTCATCTGTCACAATGCTTGGCAGCTACTATAATGTTTGAAAATTTGTACAAAGATTACATTTCAAAAATGTTTGCCCACCCACTACACTTAGTTGCATGAAACAGTAGCACAAGTCTTGTCTCTGACAATCAGTCTGGTGAATTCACACCTCACGTTATTAGATCTGTGAACTTTCCAGGTCCTCAGACTTTCTGAGTCCAACGTGACATATTTCTAAACTGATCTTCGGGATAGAGTCATCTGAAATTTGTTGTGAGGGTTGAATGAAACAAAATAATGTTTTTACAGTGACTAAACTTCTGCATATCACATGTTAATTTTCTCTGTTTTATTGTCAAAATCAGATGTTATACAGTTTTGCTGCTCTAGACATTGAGGCAATAAGGATCACGAGGAAAGCAAATGGGAGTACGAGTCATTCATTTTGTATTCACATTACTTCCTTGGGTCATTATTCTTATGATGCCCAAAGAAGATTAAATTATACCCAGAAACATACCTTTGAAATATTTTTATATTAAACATTCCTTGTTACTTTTCAGGTCAAGTATGCATTATTCAAAATGACTAAGACAAGATGTGCTTTGAATTTCAGAATTTTTTTCAGATTTTTTAAACATGTACATACATGTCGTGAAATAGCTTGAGGACAGGACCCAAATTTAAACATAAAACTCATTTGTTTTATATATAGCTTGGCAAATTCCTTGAAGGCAGTTCTCTACAATATTTTAATGTTTGTGCATTAAAGAAAAGTTCACAGTCTAGAATTTTTCACTTGTGAGAACTCAAAACATTTGAGATTTTGAATGACTGCATTAGGGATTTTGTACCTGTACTATTCATTCCTAAAACACACTCAAAAACCCAGGTGGAGACAATTGTATTTATAATGGAGGCTGCCGTACCCATGGCTGCATGAAATATTCCAAGATGAATGGACCTTCCTTTTCATCATGAAATTCCTCACATCTCCTGGATGACCTCATAGTGTTTCATCTGTTTATAATCTTCTTGCTTTTCTTCTTCATTTGCCAAAATGTAGCATCTAGCTTGCTATGAAGACTCCTACAGAAATCGCCGTTTACAACTCATTATTTCCTTGTGTGAGTAGTTCAGATGCTTTCTGTCTCCTCCACTTAGGCCACTTAAATGTGGGACAAAAGCCTCCTTTAAAAAGAAGACCCAAAGAACAACTTTCCAGGTTCTAGTTTTTCAACAATGTGTGTCCCTGAGTAGCCTCTTTGACACTCATTCTTTCTGCAATTCTGTCACACATTTAGTACTGGTTAATGCTACCTTAACTCTCTTTAAAACACAATATTCTAGACAAAAACCAAGATTTAAGTGGAAAAAGTTCAAGCAAAAGTAATGAATTCATCATTTATTTCACTAAGGTCTACTATTTATATGCTATAAGTCATTTATAGCATATGTAACTTTTAAAAAAACTCCATGTGTGACCCATAATTTGTAGCACATATGCATATTTTTCAAATTTATTTTAGGTATCACTATCCTGAGAATTCACCAAACACATTAGTTTCTGTCTCAGATGCTTTTTATATCTTTTTTCTTAAATAAACAAACGTGGGTTTCTATGGTATTCTGTGAAGTTCATTCTTTGTTTCTTTGTAACTGCTACATAATTATATTGGAAATGTGAAAAACAGTTCAGCAGGAAATCAAATGCTGGCTCAGTATGAGTATTTTTATTTTCAGAGATACTTAAATATGAACTGGCAAAGAAATTTAGATACTGTGCCTAACACCCAGTCTAATGACAAATCATATTTAAAAGCCAGCAAAAGAGAGAAGATAGAGTGAGAAAGAGAGAGTGATTTTTCCAAGCACAGATTTTCTTCACAGTGCATTAGTTGCATGTTTGCTAAACAAACTGTTAAATAAAAATCTCCGCAGAATAGCTCTTTAAAAATCATTGTCCCTTACACATCCAGCTCAGAATACATCACCTAAAAAAGCAGACTCATAAGGATTTGTTGTTTCCATTGCTAAAAACAGTGCCTGCTAATTGAAGACATTTTTATGTCAGAACATGAAAAATATTATCCGTACATATACTTCTTGTTAACAAACTGAGTTTGAGTATTATATACTTCTTTTATTAGTAAAAATAAATGATATAGGTGAAAGGAATTAAGTTCAAGTAGATTATTTTTTACTTTTTTATTTTAAAAAGCAAAACAGAAAAAAGGATAGAAACAATACAGAATTTCAAAAAAATACTAGGCAATTAACACTAGTTAATATATTGCATATTGATATCTTAGAAATAGTTGTTCAGATTACAAGATTTAGTCATGAAAAAAATGATCAAGCAATCAAACAATGAAAGCACAAACTGTTCTTTTTGATGAACTAACAGAGATTAGTAGTATAGCTGTATACCTATTTTTTAATGGGAACTACATTGGAATTCATATGTGTTTGAATGAAATGTACAAGATTTCTTGTCATACGTGTTATCCACAATTTTATTGCTTCCCTAGTCCATTTTATTGTTAAACATCATTGTTAAATTGTAGAAGTGGGGATGTGGAGCCAATGTCAGCATCATTCTTAGGGAATGCTTATCTCAAGGAATACCAAACTTATTCAAACTTCAATAGTAGTTCCTATTAGACTTTAGTATATTTTTAGCCTTATTTTATATATGTTATTACTATATGTTTGCATTATACAATGATTACTTTCTTTGTGGGATGCTGGTACACGTAAAATGCATCTTAATTCTTTCTTTATTCCCTTTCCTTACTCACCCTCCCCCCATCTCTTGGTCCTATTTCCATTTGCAAAATTTCTATAACCCTACTTTCTATTATTTGTCTTTTATTTTTCTCTTTATTTATATGTTGGCTTTCTCATGTAAGAGAAACTATATAATATTTAAGCTTGCATGTCTAATTTATTTCACTTAACACGGTGGTTTCAAATTGTATCCATTTGCCTACAAATTTACTCTTCTTGGCAGAGTAATACTCCATCGTGCATAAATACTACACCATGTATTGATGGATCTATAATCCACATTTCTCAGGAACATGAATCACATATACAAGTGCTAAATTTCTTGTGACCATTAGGACATCTTTCATCCCACACCACCCCATTCATGTACTTCAGTGAAGTAAAAAGCTACAGTAATAACCCAATGAGTGCCAAACTTTTATGAACAACTATCTGAAGGAATGTGTGAACAATTAAACTTTGGTTATAATGGGCTAAACCTTTTCTGCAATCTGACTTGTTAACATGAGTAGTATGCCTGAACAGAACTGGATTATCCATAGGATGAAATAGATGCTAATGTGCAAAAGTTGGACTGAAGAGGTTGACAAATATAGGACTGAATCCAAACTCAGCCATCTAAATCTGGTGAATTTGAGCTTTGCTTTCTTTGCCTTTTAATGAAACAAGACTTGATGATACTGACTCACAGATTTACTGCGAGAATTCAACATAATAAGTAGCATGGAAAGGGCTGGAACACTGCCTGGTATGTAGTAAGCAGCACTAGTTTTAATTGTATATTTTTGTACTGGTCACCAAGGCTTACAACCTCCAGTAGCATTTGCTTTTCCTCTATCCTCATTATTTTTAATCAGATGCCAATTTCTGTCAATTTAAATTTTTCTTCCAATGCACTGTTAGTTTTATCATGAATCGTAACTTTAGGGATCATAACAACAGTTCTCAGAGTATGATTCCCTCATCTAGCAGTGTTACTCTCATATGGGAAATTATTAGAAATACAAATTCTTCACCCAATAATTTTAACAACCCCTCAAGTGATTCTGGTATACATAAAATTAAGGAGCCATCAGCTCCCTGTCGTATTTTCTTCTCTCCATCCTCTCTACTATATGTATAACCTATTCTGCTCCTAAATTTGAATGCTAATGTTATGAACTCTCTGTTCCCTTTATTTCAATATACTTGATGAATCTCTCGGACCCAGAGAATAAAATGACTTTGTTTAGCCTCTAAAAGCAACCATAATTGGCTTCACCTAACATTGTAACTACTTATTTCCTCCTGATTTCCCTCATCTTCAGTAGGTATCATAAGCTCTTGCCCTCTTGACAAAAAAATTTCCTAGTTTTAAAATGCATTTGTGAAAAAACCCAACATGTATTTCGTGATTCTGATAAAAAAAATATTTCACAACCAAGAATCTTCCCAGCAAATACTGTCTCTCCCATTCAGTGGGGAAGCTGACTCCTCTGCACAAGGCATGCCGTTATACTAAGTGATTTGCTAGAGTTTCAAGTGGAATCTTCTACTTCTTGACCTCTCTCTTAGAGATCAAAGAGCAGTTCTCACAGAAAAAGTCGTATGTAGGAGAGAATGCATTTGTTAATTCGCTTAATATAGCTATCCCATAATGTACACATATATCAAAACAAGACATTGGCAATAAATGCGCATCACATATCTGTTAATTGAAATAACTAATTATTTATTAAAGATCAGAGAGGAAAACCAGCAGAGATCATTTTCTTGTTTTCCAAGAATTTACCTCTGAACAGAGGCTCAACACATGAAACACTTAATGAAATGAGGTAAACCTGTCTTCTCTAGGTATTTGTTTATGAAGCTTTAGAGAAATAACAACCAGTGTGAGAAGATGGAAGTATTATGTTTTAGAGAGATTTTCCCTGTGAATTTTAGCTATGTGGGCCTGCATAGGGAACTCTACATCTTATACTTCCACATCATTCCTCAGGTTATTTTTGGTAGGTTAGTCAATAGCTCAACACGGTTTCTCTTAGAAAGTTGCTGGTCAAAGCATATTAGTTTCTCTTTTCTTAGCTGAATTGGATTCCTGGGTGAATGGAATTGGCAACCATCAAAGGAGCAGGCATGGCACTTCTTTTGAGAAACAGTATAATCTTCAACCTCGGGTGACATATGAGGTGAACCTTTTTCCTAGAGAGACTACAGAGACCAAAAATATCAGCCATATAAGGGTGCAAAGTAACTGACACTCGCCACCTCAAATAAGATGGAAACAGGTGATCAAAGTTAAAATGTCCATCATCCAGCTAAAGACCCACCTGAACTGGCCCAGAAATGTAGGCAGATGGGGTGGAAAAAAATGGAATTGAGGCCTATTTTTAGCTCCAGATGCTAAGCTTTGGATTAAGGATTCCTGTAATCAAAAAACGTGCTGCATTTTCATTCTTTCGGCTTTGCTGCTTTGTAACCTGCTTCCACTCGTTCAATACAGATCAGATTAAATGATAAACGGCCTTGTTGGGTAATGAAGTGTGGGCTAGCATTATTCTAGGCTTGCCTCAGGCACTCAGAAGGAAAGAGAAATGAAGGTTTCTAGATCAGAAGGCTGGCTCCTTGGGGAAGGAGATAGGGGACCTGGGGCTCCTTTCTACCAGCACCTTTCTTACGGTCCCTGACTCCCCAGATTGGTTAGTATTCTATGGCTGTTCTCTCTGAGCAGTCAATGCCCCACAATTTTCATACAAGAAGAGCACATTCATTCTTTCCCTTTATTTCTCAGCTTCAGTCACTCAAGAAACAATGACTTTGTTAAAAAAAAAATCCAGATAGTAATATCCTATATGTCCCTGTCTGCCTGAAATTTTTAACTGAGAACTGAGTGGCATAAATTAAGGCAAAGATCTTTTCCACCAATCAATTAATAGTGTCAGTTTGGAGTCAGAATTTATCAGAGTACTCCCTAGTGGTGTTAATTCCTTATTTCCTTTATTCATTCATTCATTCATCTAATAAATATTTATTGTGAGCCCCAAGCACTGGACTAGACCCCCAGGATAAAATAGTGATCAATAATAAAAAAATAATGAAGTGTTTCATGAGAGCAATGGTCTTAACTATTTCTACTCTTAGAAATGTATTTTCAAACCTCAAGCAAGTAAGTGTGTATAATAAGCCTCAGCCAGTGATGGGAAGAAAAAAAAAAAACACTTTATAACAAAGTGAGAATTTACACCAAAGGAACCTGATCCAACCAGTGATATTGGGAGATAAAAATAATAATAATAGCTGACACTTACATTAACATTTATGTGGCAGAAATTGTTCTGAGCATTATGGATGCATAAACAGATTTGATGAGTTAATATAAATTGTCATTAAAACCGGGATTATGAAGAATATATAGCTAAGAATTTGATGGCTGTAAAGATAATATGAACTATCTTTGCTCTCAAATAAATAAGGTATTGAAGCAAACACCTCTGCATGTGCATGAATTATCCTGATGAAAAGGTTCTAGAAAGAAAGCAGGAGGGTACCATGTGCAAATTACTGATCTGTGTCCCTCACTGGTCCTGCACACTAAACTTTAGCACCCTAGTTTGGAGTAAATTCTTTTTAAAAATATCATACTATTTCCAAGTCCCTGTATCAAGAAGTAGCATCTATTTATCTAGCCTTTGAATCTACTTTTGATAGGGTGACTTATTTAGTCTAATATATTACCAATCTTGATGTAAAACTGAGGCTTGAAAAGAAAATTGCTTGTTCACCTTGCTCATGAATGCTGTTTCTTATAACCTTGACATTACCACTAAAGAAGATGACCCAGCCCACCAAAGGACAGAAGACCATGTAAAGCACAGACAAGTTATGCCCGACACACCACAGAATAACCAGGTAATTTGTACATGCAAGACTCACAGCCAATCAACCCAAAGTAGTATATTGCTGGCCAGAAAAATTAGCAAGACAAGTTCAAACCAAAATAATTGTTCAGTTACTCTACTAATCAGGCGAAATAGATTTATTGTTTTCAGACACCAAGTTTTACTGTGGTGCATTATGCATCAGAAATGAAACACTATATATCAGTGTCCACATAACTATTTTGGTCCCGATTTTCTTTCTAAGTCCAAGTAACTGGGGAAAAAGGAAGAGTTATCTGACAAATAGAAGATTTAGATAGTGCACTGGGACAATAGGAAATGTGACAACAGGCACCAGGTTTAGTTTGAAAGGCGATAAAAGGAATAAGACGTTAGGATAACAAAGAGAAAAGAGAAAGAGTATTACTGAATTTTTAATATATATATATATATTAAAATGAGTCTGTTTTATACACTTTATCTATGTTATCTTATGTAACCCACACAACAAACTTCAAATATAGTAAATATGACAAAGAGATGGTGTGACTTATTAAAAGTTCCACATATAGCATATGTAATGCTCAATATTTTGACTAAGATAAACTGACTTCAAAATTTATGTCCTTAAAGAACCTTTACTGCTTACCAAGTGAATGGTTAAAGCAGTGCTCATGACCTTGCTTTTGAATGAGAAGAGTGCTTTTAAAGTTGCTAACCCGTTTCCGGATTTTTAGAATTGAGAGGTGAAATAAGGTACCTCTATTGTAAAATATAATTTAAAAAATTAAGCCCTATGTATGGCTCAGATCTATAGTGTGCTTGTGCTCAGAGGTGGAGTTTTGGAAAGGTGATTGAATCACAGGAGTACTATGCTCATCAGTGGATTTGTCTGTTAATAAATTCATTCCCATCTGTGCTATTTAAAACTGGGGTCATATTGGAAAAGATAGGTGATGGGTAACGTTACCTGGAGGTTATATTCTTGTTCCATTCTCTAACCTTCTTTCTGTTTCTTGGCTGCCATGAAATGAGAAGCTTTCCACAACCATGGCTTTCTACCATGTGGTTTCTGTCTTGGAACCAACTAACCATGGATAGACCCTTTGCAAACTGTGAGCCAAGATAAATCTCTCCTTCAAGTTGCAGGTGTTTAGCATTCTGTCACAGTGCCAGCAAAGTGACAAATATGGAAAATTTCACCAGGATTTGGGTTGCTGGTATGACTATAACTGACCATGTAGTTTAGAAGCCTTTGGAACTGGTTTGAGGTAGTACTTTGGAAAAGATTGGAGATGTGGACCTAGAATGTTATGAGCAGTGCACATAGTAATAGATCACACAAATAGAATGCTGAGAAGAATGAACACAACAAAAACAAATCTATAAAGGTTTCAGCTAGGAATGATGACTATACTGGAAATGGAACATGAGCCTATGTGTGTTACACCAGAGAGAAAATGTCTACATTTGCCATACATCCTGAGACTGTATGTGAGACTGAGATTAAGGATGGTGGACTAACTAATCTGGAGGAAGAAAATTTAAATTCACCCAACATTTGAGCTATCAAATGGCTACTGCTTGCTGCTTTCAAACCACATTTATAGTCAATATCAGGACAAAAAGCCAGGGTTGAATAATTTGAAACAATTTGCTGATGCCAGAAATAAAACAACTGTAAATCTGGGCCCAAGGAGAATTTGGTTGCTGAAAAGGAACTCATTAAAAAGAAGTCAAGTACTTGGCATCAATACAATATTAAAGATGGCTTGAAGGCATCGCAGGAATCATTAAGACTCTACCAATCAGAGGTTCAAAGGTACAAAATTGTTAAAATTTTATTTGAGATAAAGCCTGTGCTCCCCCTGCTCAAGAAGGGTCTCCTTGGGAATTACTTCTCTAGGACTCATTTCATCATGATCAGGCACTCAGACAGAAAGAATGCACTACAACTATCTTACAAGGGGGTTGAGCTACTGCTCAAATAGGCAGCAGATTTTGGCATCACCCTCATGGGGCTGGTTTTTCAAGCATGCAGAAAGTAAGTCTTGGAGGCTTCCATCCTGAATCCAGAAGACCTGCAAGGTCAGGAAAAATGTGTGACAGAATCACAACCCCCATTAAGAGTGCATATGCGTGGAGTGTATGAATCTGTGATAGTTAAGCCAAAGGCACAATAGAATCCCTAAGAAGTTGTACATGACAGGAATGTGGAACATTTGATAAGGAAAAACTACCAGGTGAGCCAGCCAAAGAGAGAGGACATGTGAGTTGAACTGACAAGGTCATGGGAGTGAGCAGTCCAAGTCTTTGAATTTCGCACCTCACTACAGCCTCCACTGGGTAGTGGACATGGAGCTACAGGATTTAATGTTAGCCCTGCTCAGTTTAATTCTTGATTTAGTCGAATTCCTTTCTATTACCCTTTCCTCCCTTTTGAAATGAGAATGTTAACCTGTGCTAGCATGTGTTGAAAGTACTTAAATTTCTTTTTTGATTTTTACAGGGGCTCACAGCTAAGAGTTTTCCTTGAGTCTCAGAGGAGTCTTTGGACTTGGACTTGGACTTGTCAAAAATGCTGGAACTGTTAAGGTATTGGGAACTCTTGAAAATGGCCTAAATGTACCTTGCATGCTGAGATGGACATGGGCTGTGGGGACCACAGGTGGAATGTTATGTTTTAGATCTAAAATGCCACCCAAATGCCTGGCATTCAGAAATACAGCCTGTTCAGAAGGAGTAGGTGAGTGAGCAGGTGACCTGCAGGGGTATATTCTTATCCCTACCACCTCCCATCTCTCTCTAATTCTTGGCTACAATAGAGAGAGCAGTTTTCCACCATCATGCCCTTCTACCATGATGTTTCTGCCTTGAAGCCAGCCAGCCATGTGCTGAATCCTTTAAAATCTGAACCAAATTAAACCTCTCTTTCTTAAAGTTGTGGCTACTGGGACTTTGCTCCAGTGACTAGAAAAACTAACTAAGACACTCTTTAAATAATCTCAAAGAAATAATTGCAGAACAAATTCACAATTTGCTAGGTTCTCAGCATGAAGTTTAGGTTTACTTAGTGACAAAACAGTTAGTCTTTGGCACAGTGCTCTTTAATTACATAAAAATAAAATTGCTTCACATTGTAATTCATATTGTAATCACATCAACATTGCCACTACTGTCATTAATAAGTAGGATAATAAAATATACATATATTTACTGTTCTTCATATACTTTTGAATATATACCTAAATATTCTTTATTTTCTAGATGGAGAAACTAAGCCACAAAGAGACAAGTTAAGTAACTTACCAACAAAATGAGTGTAGATAAGTGAATAGTAATGACTAGATTCTAGCGAATGAGTTTAGAAGCCTGGTTGCTAAATGTCCCATTTACTTTCTTTGATTTCTAGACTGATACCTATACATTCTTCCCCAATTCTTATAACTTCTCCATGCCTAAAGAGAAGCCAAAGTCTAAATATAAATAAACCCAATATCACCTTTCATTTATAGTCTGTTCAAATATCTAGAATCTCTCCAACTTCCTGGATCTGGTATTCCAAGCCAGGAGATGACAGTGTGCTATTAATGGCCAGTTTGTTACAACTTACAGTCAAATTATGGTGTTGATGTTTGCTTCTTACCTCTTTTCTATCCTTTACCTACACTGAGAGGCACCGTTAAAACTTTGAGGAAGATGATTTACAAAAAAAGAATAGGAAAAGTCAGACAGAGGAACTTTTTTCGAGGTAACTCTTTCTCAAGGTTACAACTATGGGGCATAAATTATACTGACATCCTAAATGGCTAAAATCTATATGGCCCTTCTCATGGTGTGTATACTTTCTAAGTAGACTAGAAGGGG
>RJWT010001429.1:0-48417 GCA_004365215.1 Cuniculus paca
TTATTCTCACTGTTTCTCCCTCTGTTGTCCCCCATCTGTTTTCAGAATATGCTCTTTTTACACCCTGCTTTACTTTCTTCTTTAATTGTACCACTGATATTATATACTTGTTTACTGATATTATATACTTGTTTACTATCTGTCAAATGCATCAGAAGATAAGCACATAATCAATGGCTATCTTTGTATCCTCAGAACATGGAAGAGCACTACAGTATTCCAAGACCCTTCTGCATGATGGAATTATTATGAATCTGTGCTACCCAATACAGAAGTTATTATCTATATGTAGCTGCTTAGCACTTGAAATAGTTGTTATAACTGAGGAATTTGGTTTAAATTTTAATTAACCTAAGTAGTCCCATTTATAGGTACCCAATAAATCTAGTAAATGCTTCAAAAGGCATGACTGCATCTGACTGGTTACAAATTCTAATTCTCATGAGAAAAGGATAAAAGCAACAGAATGTATTTAAAAAGTATCAAGTAAGTAAACCATTAAAATACAAATCGAAGACACAGCAAAATTTTTAAGTAATACTGACCCTGGCGCTATTAATACAAGACCCTAAGAACTAAAATAAATTAAGAGGTTAATGCTAAATTGTAACTTCATTCTTAAAACAAGCTATACATTAAGGATACACAAGGTATATCAGAAATAAGAACATCAGTTAAGAATCCGAGCACTCAATAATCACAGTTACAACATAGGGTACCTTGAAATTTCATTCCAAAGCAAACATCGAAGTTTCAAATTACAAAAAAGGCTAAAAAAATTTGCATAGAAATGGAATTTTTTTTACTATGTTGCAAATAGTAGCAAATTAAATGTATTAAATAGCACCTGCTTAAAATCAAGCAGTTAGTACACCTAAAGCTATACCTAACCCATATACCAATAGAAAAACCTATACTTTCTGAGAGAAAAAAGTTACGATTCAGCCTGTGGCCCATATTTTCACTTGTGTATAAAGGTCAAGGAATGCCGTTCCATTCCTTCGAAAGATTAAGATGTTAGGGGCTGAGGATTTAGCTCAGTGGCATAAGCGCCTGCCTGGAAAGCATGAGGTCCTAAGTTCGATCCCTGGCGCCAAAAAAAATAAATAAATAAATAAATAAAATAAAAAATAAAATTAAGATGTCATACAGATTATCCAATATTTTAACTATTAATCTACAAATGAAAGTGAATGTGAAAGGGGAACAATGAGAACATTAAGAAACTAAATTAAAATGCCCTTTAATCCCACTATGCACAGCTAACATACATTTTTACACTTTGTCTCTAAGATAATAGTTCATTACAGTCCAGCATAACAAATCTGCTAAGGTAAATTACAAAATTCTACCAATGGATATTTTAAAATATTGTTCCCAGGCTGGGGATATATTTTAGTGACAGAGTGCCTATCATACAGCAAGGTCCCAAGGTGATCCCTAGCACAATAAAATAGATGTCTGTATAAGTATTTACATATATACTTCCTAAATTAACCACCTCCTTCATTTCAGTTTTATAAGGTATCTCAGCTTCTGGTCTTCAACAATTTCTAGTGTTACACTTCACACTGCATGTTAATGAAGTACTAATAATCACAGCTTTGTTACAGTACACTAAATTTCTAAAGAATACTACTTTACATACCCATAAAATTAAAGCAGTATTCAGAACCTGTCAATGTCATCAAATGGTAGCAAATAAATCAAAACTAAGAGTACTTAATAAATTTGCAGATTTTGTATTTCAATCCCACTGCTCTATCTAAATACAAACAATACTAACTGAAAGTAACAAAGGTACTCAGTATGCATACATGACTAAACACCAAAGAAAACTGAATTTTTTTCAGGTCTCTAATAATGAAGCCTAGTATTCAAAGACACGTTAGTATCATTTTTTTTTGTTTGTTTGTTTGTTTGTTTTTTTGCTGCACCAGGGATTGAACCTAACATTTGCCAGGCAGGCGCTTAGGCCACTGACCTAAATCCCCAGCCCTTGTCTTTTTGAGACAGGGTCTCACTATGTCATTCAGGCTGGCCTTGCACTCACTTTGTAGCCCAGGCTGGTCTCAAACTCACAACGATACGCCTGTCTCAGCCTCCCAAGTGCTGGGATTACAGGCGTGAGCTACCACACCCGGTTTACTTTCATTTTTGCTTAGTCTTTCAGACAAATACAATCATTCAACTTAATGGGGTACCATCCTGATAAGTCTATTTTAAGTGGCAAATATCATAATTCAAAAATGCATTTGATACACGTTATCAAACATCATAGCTTACCCTAGTCTACCTCAGTTGTGCTCAGGATACTTGTACTAGCCTAGAGTTGAGCAATATTCAGACACAAAGTCTATTTTACAGCAAAGTGTTGAGTGTTTTATGTAATTTATTCAATACTTCACTGAAAGCGAAAAACAGGTTATATGGGTAGCAGTTTTCAAACCATTCTAAAGTAGAAAAATCTTAAGTCAAACAATCTTAAGCCAGGGACTTTGCCCTCATTCAAGATTGCAGATTATATATATATTTCTAAAAATCTATATACATTATTATTGTCATTAGCCTACACCACAAATAGCCATGCTTTGTTTTCTCAATATAACACCACACCCCTAACCATGATTTTTTTCTGCCATGTACAATGAATTCATTAGACACCATGGCTCAAAATTGTAATCAATAAAATGCCATCTTCTTTGTTTTGTATTTAATTTTTTTAAATTTTATTAATACGTTTGCAGTATGCCACTGTTTTTGAAAAAGCAATTCAAAATCATCAGCTCTAACAGTAACTGAACAAGATATAAAAACACACCTTAGTACAATTCCATGCTTTTCTAAATTACTGTGTAATTTATTCCTACACTTATTTTATACAACACACTAGTTCACCCTAAACTTTAGCCTGAAATAAAGACTAACTAAAACGTTCCATTTTATATGTTCATAGGCAACTTCAAGAATTCACACCTGCCTATCAAAAGCCCTTGCAAGAACTCCTCTGCAGACCAGAAGCTTCAACTTTCAAGTACTGCTCCCGTAGTTGCCCTTTTTAAGTGTGCTATCGTGTCAATTTAGCACCAACTTAATCTCACAGCTTGTTCTTCCTTAGCTGCACAGCAAAAGTAGAGTATACACCATGTATTACATTCGCTATGAGCTCTTTGGTTTGGTCTTTTTTTGCTAAACTTGGAAATATGATACAAACAAGAAGGGATATTTAATATGCAGCTTTTGTATGCCTATAAAGACTGTTCCAGAACCTAGAATGTTCCTACATAATCAGCTGTAAGCACTTTAATATACTGTGAATTGTACCTAATAAAAATGGCATCATGCAAATTGTGAGGCATTTCACTAAAATTCTATTCACAGATAAGAACCTAACAAAGCTATTTTCATTTGTGGTTTGTGCAGAAGAAAGACATTTGCAGTTAATTAATAATAATAAACTGATTTTTAATCTTCCCCTCTATGATAAAAAATATGACTAATAAAATAAAAAACAGTGCTCACCAATTTATGTGTTTCATCATGTTGTTTAGAGAGTTTCCACAGAAGAGAAATAATATTAAGTACTTGCTGCATAACCTGTAGAGGTTCTCGCTCTATACCATTTCCAACAGAAGCAGCTAGCTGTGGAGGCACAGCTTCAATCCAGCATTCAATTAGCAATGGAATTATTATCTCAATAAATCCTTTCAGGTTTTCAGGAGATGACAGGCCTTCATCTACAGCACCTAGTCCTCCAACCAAGCACCTAATAAGGAAATGTAAGAATGAAAAAAGAATGACTAAAAAAAATTATCCCGTTTAATTTAAATCAATATAAAATACCAGTAAAATAAAGCATCATGAACTGATAATTACATCAATCAAGACTAGTAAGCAAAATGAAATTCTAAAATGACAAAGCCAACAGAGATTATTAAGTTTATTTCTCATTAGGCTTTGCTAGAGATGAATATATAAATATAATTTCAAATGACTCCTATCAGGAGTCTTCAAATCAAATCATGAGTAACTATATGAAACTTATGAAAGACAAGTGCACGTCTTCCCGCCATTAGCTATCAATGGTCAGCAGTTAGAATTCAATATAGGAAAACTGAGTGTGGACATAACTGAAATCCTTACCGTAGCCTGAACTGTGAACTGACATTTGGCTGTGAACCCCCATTTTCATAAACCTGGATGTGTTGCTGGTCGTTGGCATGTTCCTTCCAGTTGATAAAAATGAAGTTGCTAGTGGCATGGGGATTTTCTTTTTGTTCCTGAAGTCCTTCACTTTCTCTCAACCTACTGGATCCATCTGCCAAGGCCTGAAGGAATTTACTGAGTCTCACTAAGACTTTGAGCCTCCACTGCTGAGAAGTGAGTCTCCGATTAGGATTTACAGAAAGTATCCAGGACTGGGGTCTGTCTCTATTTACCAGTCCTTTGGACAGCTGCTGATGAGAAATAAGTTCTACAAAATTCTTAAGCAATATACTACTACGGCCAGTAATTAGAGCTGGGTACTGTTCCAGCAGAATGTCCAAAACTTTTAAAGAGTCCTCCTGAATTCCTTCAGTAATGTGAGTCATGGCACTAGAGAGATGGGCACTTACCAAAGGGAAAAATGGAGAAATTTGTTCAGCTCGTATTTTGGGGGCCAGGAATTGAAGAAGTTGAACTGCTGCTAATCGTACATTAGCATCTTTATCTGTAAACACAGCAGCCACTTCATTTAATATGTTTGAAAGGTGTGCATCAATTATAAATGGGTACTGAGACAAAAGATCTTTAAGTCCAACAAGAGCACTTTGTTTAACCCCAGCATTGTAGTGATGCATCTGTGACAGCAAATCCTATAAACAGAAATACAGATTTTAGGTGTATACGTATATATATATATATATACACACACACACATTATCATTTTCAAATAAATATGCTAAATAGTTATTTTAATAAATTGATACTCCTTGTGCAAACTGTATCAGTATTTTTAGTAGGTATTTAGCTTTTTAAGCCCAGAAATATAGTTCTGTCTCTGAAATATTTTCAGTTTAACAAAAACATAACATTTTTTCAGTTTGAGTTTTTTCTTTTTATATTAAACTTTTCAGGGTTAGACACTCTGATGTAAAATAACAGCAATAAACACCATCATTCACAATTACCATGTACCAAAAATTATAGCAGGTACATTTATACACACCTAACAGTCTCTTTCTGCCTATTTTAAAATCAACTATCAAGGGATGTGTTTTATTCAGAAGCTACTACTTGACAATTTTAAACACATAACACATTTTTGTTTCTGACCTTCAGAGCTGAAAAAGCAAATCTTCAAAGTCTATATTCTCATAAACACTTGCACACAAATGGTCACAGAAGTATTAAGACCCAAAAAGTGCAAACAAAACAAATGTCCATGAATGATCACCAAAATATGACATAACCATGTGCTAGAACAATATTTAACAATACAAAGGAATAAAGTACCACTCTAATTAACCTACCATGTGGATAAACCTGAAAACTATTATGCTATGTGAAATATCAATAACAAAAAACATGTCTACAGAAAAAGAAAGCAGATCAGTTGCCTACAGCTGGTAAAACTTCCAATTGGTACTAGATTTCTTTCTGGCATGCAAAAAAAAAAGTTCTAGTATTACAGTGATAGCAGCATAACTGTAAATATGTTTTTAAAAAAACCACTGAACTGTATACATTAAATGAATGAATTTTATTATATATAAATTATATCTTAAAACTGGAAACAAAGTTGTTGCTGTTTTTTTCCGGCATCGGGGATTGAACTCAAGACCTCACACTTGCCAGGCAGGCACTTACGCCACTGAGCTAAAATCCCAGCCCTTGTCTTTTTGAAACAGAGGCTCACTATGCTGCTCAGGTGGGCCTTGCACTCACTTTGTAGCCCAGGCTGGTCTCAAACTCGCAATGATCCTCCTGTCTCAGCCTACCGAGTGCTGGGATTACAGGTGTGCGCCATCAGGCCCAATGAAACAAACTTTTTGTAAATAAGGAGGGAAATAAGGGTTGAAATAAGGTAGAGGAATGGGAAGAAAAAGAATCAAGGTATATCATGTACAGGAACAAACTCCCTATGATAAATGTGATCATAATGTATAATATACCAATAAACTTAATTTTTAAAAATTTTTTTTAAAAAGCTGTTAAAAGTTTAAACTAGTTATCGAACTCCAATTAACATTAAGCACTTAAGATAGCATCTCTATTCTCAAAACCCAAAATCCATAATGCTCCAATATGTTAAACTTTCTCAGCGCCATGACACGAGTGGAAAATTTCACACCTGACCTAATGTATGTATGTCATCTCAAAATCAAGGACATTAAAAGTATTGTATAAAAACTACTTTCTGATCATATGTATAAGATGTACATGAAACATAAATAAAATTTTCCATTTAGAGTCTCATTTCCAAAATACGTCATAATGCATAGCAAATATTCTAAAATCTGAAATCCAAAACAATTTCTGGTCCCAATCACTTTGGATAAGGTATGGTCAACCTGTAATATTAACCTACTATAATAACCTATTGCTGTATGGATGCGAAAATGAAGTGTTAACAGGATCTTATTTCATCAGCTACAAAAACAGCTGAACTGTTCATCAAAAACTTGAAAGCTCAAACCCAACAAAAATTTAAACACACCCAGATAGGAAGGTGCATGCCTGTAATCCCAGCTACTTGACAGGGAGAAGGATCACAAATTTGAGACCAGCCTGGGCAACTTGGCGAGCCTTTGTCTCAAAATAAAAGTTGAAAAAAGGAGTACAGTGCTTGCCCAGCTGGGTTCAATTTCCAGCGATACCCCTCTGAAAAATAAACACAGAATTATTTCCAGATGATATACACTACATGATGAAGTAAGTATACTAGGGAAAAGTCACTACGGGTTTAGCTTAGCAAACCTTTCTGGAAGAGGTGGGAAAGATGCTTTACAACATTAAATGTGCGTAACACACCCCAAATATCATGTGTTAACAAATCCTAGGTAAATGACTTAAAAGTTAACTTTACATAAAAAACACTCAATATAATTTCAAAGAAAATCTTGTTTTATCAAAACAAGGTTTGTGATTTACCTTTATGTTAAGTTTTCTATTGTTTGTTGGAAGTGTTCCATCCTCTTTGAGTTGCTCAGGCAGATGTATACTCTTCGTTTTAAAGTTTGTAACAGTAGCATTTTCTAACCTAGGCTTCTTTTTACCAACTTTTAGTTTTACTTTTTGAAAATCATCTTGGCGTTTCCTTTTTTTGGTCATTCTTGGGTTCTACTTGAGTTCTATATAAAAAAGAATAAATTTTAAAACAATATGATAAAGGCAAGGATAACTGATGAAAGAAAAAGGTATTTTTCCAACATTTACATCAGGCTAACATTTCAAATATAACCAAGAATCCTCCAAAAATGATTATGCCAAAAGATTAAAACATTAAATGAAAATTATAGTTAAGAAGTGCAAAGAAATTAGTTGTTAACAATAAAGGAACAGCCGGGCGTGGTGGCTCATGCTTGTAATCCCAGCACTACGGAGGCTGAGATAGGCAAATCATTGTGAGTTAGAGACCAGCCTGGGCTACAAAGTGAGCTCAAGGCCAACCTGAACAGCATAGTGAGACCTTGTCTCAAAAACACCAGGGCCAGGGATCTAGTTCAGCGGCCTAAGTGCTTGCCTGGCAAGCACAAGGTCGTGAGTTCAATCCCCGGTGCCACACACACACACAAAAAAAAAACAATAAGGGAACAAACTTGTCACTGGCTCTGCAAAGTTTTTTGAGCCACTGAATATTTTGTCACACCATGTGTTAAATGAAATCTTGTGACCTTTCTTTGTGCATAGTAAAGCAGCACATACTCACATACTTGCTAGGGATATAATTTGTATTACTGGGAAGCCCCTAGTCCCTAGAAGGCCCTGAGAAAGATTTAGAAAGACAAAGTGTGAAAACAAATGTTACTGTTTAACACAGCGTATAGTGATTAGGAAGTTTCAAAAACCAAAGTTGAATGCTTGAAAATAGGTAACATTAGATCTGTAGCAGAGATTAATAACGGACATTTCATAATCGAAAACAAGATCGTCAGAAAGGGATAAGCCTGGTATCTGAAGGCACTAACATTGTGAACATTATGTGAAGAACACTAACACTAACATTTTGAACATTATGTGAAGAACATTATGTGATATAAACAGAAAACAGTACAGTATCTCTTCAAAAACGATAAAACATTGCATAGAAGGAAATTCAATACAACAGAGGGACAAGGAACAAAGGCTACTTACTCTAACAACTCAGAGAGAACCACGTCACCTTGCACCCGCCCCATCCTCGCAAGTTGTATCCTAACCTTCTCACAGACACAGAAAATCTCTGATCTTTTTCTTCCACCCATTCCCAGGCTAATAATTTTTAAAACTCCTTTTCTTCCTAACCTAGACCATTCTGCAGCTTCCCTGTTGGTATTCGTGCACCACTAGACACTAGCATCCACTAGACAGCTACTTCTTAACATCAGGCAGGCAGAGATTCAGGAGCTTTCAGTTATTCCCACTCACAAACAGTATAAATTCCTTACCATGACATACTAGCTCCTTCGTGATGTGACCCCAACCATTCTCTCCTGCTTTATCTTCCCACAAGTTATTATCTGTCTAAAAAATAGCCTCCCCTACCACGAATTCAACTCTTCTTGAAATTTTTTCCACATTCCTCAAAATAATGAATTCTGCCTTCCATTACATACCCAACTGAGTAGACAAGTACCACTGAAATAAATGAACTTCTAGACGGGTGTAGTGGCACACACCTGCAATCCCAGCACTTAGGAGGCCGAGGCAGGTGGATCTCTGCAAGTCAGAGACAAACCTAGGTTTCAGTGACCTCAAGGACAGGCTGAAGTGCATAGTAAGACCCTGTCTCAAAAAAAAAAAAAAAAAAAAACCCTAAAACTTCGGATCTCTGCCTAGCTGTAAGAAGTCAAACTACGCATGGCAGTACAAAAATGTTTGCAATACCCTAAGATTAATAAAATGACTGGTGCAAGATTAGGCAGCTCAAGTTCAAGGAATTTAGACACCAACAGGCCATTACATCCAAATTCATTTAACTGCACCATTAGACAGGACCTGGCTACACAGGTGAAGCATTAAATTTAAAGTGAAGCATGGTGGCAGGCACCTGAATTCCAAGCTATTGGGAAGGCTAAGACAAAAGAATCAACCGAGCCCAGGAGTTCCAAGCCAGCCTGGGCAACATAGCAAGACACCATTTTGTGGGAGGAGGCTAATTCTAGTGCCACACTATTTCTTATCCAAACTCTGTCACTTCCTAGCTACATTAACCACTGTGCTTCAGTTATTATCTACAGGATAGGGGTAAAAATATCTACCTCGCATGTTGTTATGAGATGGATTAAATGAGTAAATGAGTTCATGATAGTAAAACGCTTAGAACTGTATCTGGCACACTGTTAACATGTATAAATGTTAAAACCACAAACGCACATGTTGGGAATGGCTGAAGAGTACCCAGAGGATTGAGTGTGGTGCACAGGGTTTTCTCAATAGTCTGTACCATTTGCTTTCATTTCTGGTATTAGCCATTGATAAAATTATAAGAAAAGGTCACTAATTGCATTTAATTGATGGAAGTCATTTTTGTACTAAAGGAGGCCAGATGAGTATCAAGGCCTTCTTTGTAGACCACATTGTATTACTTTTCCCCTGCTCCCTTTGGATTACGGTAGAATGAAAATTCGGGGTAAATGAAATACGGCAAGCCGTTTTGCTGTATGTTCCCAATCCTCGCATTAATTCTAGTATGTATAACATAACACTGATTTTAGAAAGTTTAGTCATAATCTCTCGTCCACGCCTTAATTAATAAAGGATTTACAAAGCTTTCTGAGCCACATCTTTAAATTGGTTTAGGGTTACCTTCACGTGGTTTTGTGAAGGTGACCCTAAATCAATGTTAATTTATGCTGTGCATATAATATTGAACTTGGTATGGTACAGTTTTTTTCCCATCATTTTATAACAGTTCATTCTTTTCCCTCCATTAAGAAAATTATGAGGTCTACTGCCCTTCACTAACTTTTAAATCTTAAAAGATTAGATCTACGATACACAGAGAACATTTTTATACTAAGAACTTCTGAAGTTCTATCAGCGACTGCTATTTTTTCATTTTAAAATATTTCTAGCACAGCAAACCAAACAGTTCTAAAGCACTTTCACAGTGATCAGTTTGGAAATGAAAAGTGGCAACACCAGTCTCATGGATGAAACTGTCACACACCTGGTACTCTTCTGTATATGAGCCTTTCTAATCCTAATTTTACATAATCCTACTGCATGTCTTGACTGCTAACCCCTAACATACTAGAAATGTCAACAGAACCGAATTCCGATTTTCTTGCCTGCGGGCCACCTCAATAACCCTCCTCACTCGTAACTTTTTTTCCAAAAAAATGCCAAGGAGGGCGCGAACAGGCTGCACAGAGCCGTTGATAATGTTCTCTCCAACCCCTTGCACTCTCGAGTTCTTCCAAACTCCGCCGCGGAGGGGCCCGAGACAGCAAATGCTCCGGGCAGGGGCGAAGGCGAACTCCCGGTCCGGCCCAGCCCGGTGAGGACCGCTTAACGTCCCCGCTGCCTGGGGTGCGAGGGCACTGCTCAGCCTCGGGGTCCCGCATCGCAGGGACGAAGACCCCGCGGGCTCGGGAAACTACTCTGGCGGCACCCGGAGTCTGGGAAGTGGGGCTGGACCTATACGGCTGGCCTGGAACTCAGCCGGACTCGAAACCGCGCGAACCGGCCCGAACCCGCCCGGTCACTGGCGGCGCCTCGGACGCCCCGGAGCGCCCCGCCCCCGCTCCCACACCTCCCGGCACAGGTCGGCCCGACCCGCCCGCTCCACAGAGGCGGCGCGGCGGGGTCCCGGGGCGCGCGTCGCCACAGCCCCCCCCGCCGCCAGGGCCGCGCGCGCGGACGGGGGCAACGGTCCCACGCGACGTCCCGCGCTCGGGGCGGGAGGGCCCGGCTGACGGGCGGCGGCCGCTCACCTGAGGCCCCGGCCGGAACCTGGGCGCGGAGCCCAGGGGGAAGAGCGTGTGAGCAGAAGCCCACGGGGTGACAACCTGCGCCACCGGCCTGCGCCTCTCGCTCCCGGAGCGTGTTTTCAAATCGCCTGGTCCTCACGCGGCAGCGTCTCCTTCCGCCGCCCGGAAATAAGGGCCCCTCCCCCGCCGCCGCGCGCCCACGTGACCGCGGACCGCGCCGTGCGCAGCCGGGAGGCGGGAGCGCCAGGCCACGCCCCCTGGAGGAGGGGGCCGGAAGCCCCCTGGTGGCCGCGGAGGGGCGGCGGCGCAGCACCGCGCTGGACCCGAGGACAAAGCGTGGCTCTCCGCTCCTCTCCTGGCCCTGGCCCTGGCCCTCCTGCATCTCGGAGAATATCACCCGGGTTACAGCTAGTCGAGAACACGCCTTTTCTCCTTCCTTGGACCATGGTCGTTCGGCCCAGTATTCTCCAGACTTGAAGCTGCGTTCAAAGAAGAGTACAAATTGAGCTGAATTGAGGAAGGCAAAAGTTTGGGCCAACTTTTTGGGCCAAATGGAATTTGGGCCAAATGGAATTTCTGGGGACTTTAACCTGAGCAAAGCTGAAGCTGATAACTTTAATGAAGGGAGAAACGCATCTAGCAACTATAGCCGCGAAGTCTTACTATAGGATTTGTACCTAATAAAGTATATCTGAGCGCACAAGTCCTTCTAAAATTAAAAGTGGGTCCAGAAAAGTTAATGAAGAAATTAAAATTCCTAGAGAGGAGATAACAAGGGAATAAGAACCTTTCAAAGGTAATTTCCCAAAGACTGACGTGGCGTGGACAACAGAGCTCCAGGTGTAGAGTGTAAACCTTGATTCAGATTTGTCTCTACGGCTCAACAGGTAAAAGACTTATATCGGAATGAGTCTCAAAATACTGGATAGGGACAACACAGTGTTGTCTGAATCTGGGAGTCCCACGCACGGGAATTAAGATCATGCCCATTCTGTGATTAAAGACAAAGAGACTGTCCCAGAAGCCCGTTCCATCTTTAGCTGGCAACACAGCTACACCACCACAACCTGCCTTAGATCTAAGGTAAACATAAACATAAACATTAGAGCATTGCTCCCATTACATGTCATTTAAAACTATGAAATCGGATCAGAAGAGGAAAGATTTATCACCAGCTAGCCATGGTCACTAAACTCCAAAATCATATGTGTCAGTTTATCCAACATTTCCTTCAATTAGTTGGTGTGCATATCAAGGCCAACATGTCCAAAACTGAACACCTGTTATTCCACCAACACCTACTTTATCTCAAATAGCAACTGCATCTGACCAGTTATGCAGACCCATGGGGCTTTGCCCTTGATTCTTTGTTGTTTCACACCTCACATGTAATCCACCAGGAAATTCTGTGGACTCTGCTTCCAAACACATCTTGACTGCTGCAGCTTATCATGGCTTCCTTGCTACCTTCACCTTTTGATCAGCACAAAAGGCCTCTGAAGAAATCTCTGCTTCAACCCTCACCCCTGTTCTCCCTACAGTCAAGTATTCCCACATCAGCTATATGACTGTTTTACAATCTATGTCAGATCAGGTAACTACTGCTTAAAATCCTTCAGTGATTCCTCATTTTACTAGAAGCATTGGTTACGATATTTTACACAAATAGCAAAAAAAAAGCAGGATGACTAATGTTTTAATGCAGTAACAGAAGTGCTGTACCGTGTGTTGTCTGGTCGAGAGCAGCACTTAGATTGAAGCGTCACTTTCTTGTGTCCCTGGTGAGAAACAACTTGTGGACCACTCTGTAAAAGTTTTTTTCTTTTTTTCTTTTTTCTTTTTTCTTTTAAAGAGAATAAAACAAAACAAAGTAAAAACAGAACAAAGCAGATCAGAACACAACAATGCAAGCAATACAGGACTTCAAAACGAGACAACAGGAAATCAACAGTGGCTACCATAGTGTCTCTTGTTTTATTCAAAATAGTTGTTCATACCTTTACACACAACACATCTGAACAAAACAAAATAGTATAAAACCAATCAAGACAAAAGGAAGAAACCATTACAGGCCTTCAAAACCAGACAATAGAAAATCAACAATGGCTACCAAAATGTCTCTTGTTTTCTTCAAAATAGCTGTCCATACCTTCTCACATATCAAAATCAGATAATAGAAAACAAACTAAAACCAATCATCAAAAAATAAAAGCATTATTGGACTTCAAAACATGATGATAAGAAATCAGCAATGGCTACCATAATGTCTCATTTTTTTCAAAGTAGCTGTTCATACCATCACACATAATAAAATCAGTTCTAGCCTCTTTAGGAGTAATTCTAGGCATATACAAGCCTACACATGTACATCTATCCTGTCTGTGTTAGACAGAATAACAAAACAAAACACAAGAAAAGAAACAAAAGAGACAAATAAACAACAATAACAGCCCAAAACAATAACAATATAGGCTTTCAAAACAAGGTGGTAGGAACATAACAAAGGTTGTTATTTTGTATAGTTATCTTCAAAAGAGTTACTCAGGTTACCAGATACAGACATGCTAAATTGATCTAATCCTACGAGTGTTAACTGTTTTGTTCCAAGAACTAATAGAATTAGTTATACAATCATCTTAGCTATCTTAAGTGTATGTGTACATATTTATATCTTTTTTTCTTTTCCCTTCCTTCTTTTTTTCCTTTTCCCTGAGTTGTTTTTCCCTTTTGAACAGTTTCTTACCCTTTCACAATATTTATTGAAGATTTTGCATCATATTTAGTCTTTCAGATGCTTACACTAGAGAGACAATATGGAATTTACACATGTGAGATTGATTTATTTCACTTATGAGTATGGTCTCAAGTCGCATCCATTTACCTGTAAAAGCCTCAATATGATCCTTCTTTATAACTGAGTAGTATTCCATTGTATAAAAATACCACATCTTTTTAATCCATTCCTCAATTGATGGACATTTGGGTTGTTTCCAAGATTTGGCTATTACAAATTGTGCTGCTATAAACATGGGTGCACATATATCACTGTAGTATGATGCTCTCAATTCTTCTGGGAATATGCCCAGAAGCGGAATAGCTGGGTCAAATAGGATTTCCAATCCCAGGTTTTTCAGGAACATCCACACTAATTTCCACAGTGGTTGCACCAGTCTACACTCCCACCAACAGTAGAGAAGGGTTCCTTTTTCCCCACAGCCTCTCCAGCATTTGTTATTGGCTGTTTTCTTGATCTTGGCCATTCTTTCTGGAGTGAGATGGAATCTCAGTGTTGTTTTAATTTGCATTTCTCTAATAACCAATGATGTTGAACACTTTATCATGTATTTATTTGCTGTTTGTATTTGTTCAGCTGAGAAGTGTGTTTTCATCTCAGATGCCCATTTTTGGATTGGGTCTTTGAATTTTGGGGACCTGATTTTTTTAATTCTTTATATGTTCTAGATAGAAGTCCTTTGTCTGAGGGCCAGTTGACTTAGATTTTTTTTCCAATTCGTGGGTTTTCTTTTCACTCTGTTGATGATTTCTTTTGACATACAAAAACTTTTTAATAAGATGAGATCCCATTTGCTGATTCTGAGATGTATTTCCCATGCAGTTTGATTTTTGTTCATGAGCTCTCTGCCTACCACTATGTCTTCAAGATTTCTACCTACTTTTCCTTCCAGCAGATATAGTGTTTCTGTTTTAATGTTTAGATCTTTGATCCATTTTGATTTTAGTTTAGTGCATGGTGATAGACATGGGTCTAGTTTTAGTTTTCGGCATATGAAAAGCCAGTTTTTCCAGCACCACTTATTAAAGAGGCTATCTTTCTTCCAGTGAACATGTTTGGCTCCTTTGTCAAAGATTAGGTGGCTGAGTGTGTTTGTAGTTTTGGTCATATCTTTTAACCTATTCCATTGATCTTCAGGTATGTTTTTTATTCCAATACCATGCTGATTTTATCACAGTAGCTTTGTAGTATAATTTCAAGTCAGGGATTGTGATGCCTCCTGCCTTGCCTTTGTTGCCCAGAATTGCATTTGCTATTCTAGGTCTCTTCTGGGTCCAGATGAATTTTAGGAATGATTTCTCTAGATCTGTGAGGTATGCTAATGGTATTTTGATGGGAATTGTATTAAATCTGTATAACAATTTTGGGAGAATGGCCATTTTCACAATGTTTGTTCTAACTATCCATGAACAAGGAATGTCTTCCATTTTCTGAGATCCTCTTGATTTCTTTTTTTAGAGTGCTATAATTTTTACTGAATAGTTCTTTTATTTCCTTTGTTAGATTAATTCCAAAGTATTTCATTTTCTTGGATGGTATTATGCAGGGTGTGGTTTCTCTTATTGTAGAGGTTTTTTTCAAGTCAGGTTTTCAGTTCAACTGTCAAAAGTTCTGAACACTAAGCAGATTTTTTTTTCAAACTTCGTTGTTTAAATAGTGGAAAGTTTGAGCTGGAGCTATTCCACAGCCCATGTATCACTGTAACTTGAATCAAGGACTTTGACCCATGCCAGAAAAATACTAATTACAATGAACATACATTCTGGAATGGTTAGGAAATTCCACTCTCCAAACTCTGTCCAATTGACCATATAGCCACTGTATTACTTTCCTGAGGTTACTTTAGGAAAGCACCACAGGTTGGGTGGCCTAGCAGGGGATAAGATGGTCCAGCAGATCCATCCTTTACTTTTCTACTGTAAATTTGTACTTTAGCATTATAGCAACCAACTGTGCAATATCTTTCCTTGAGGGATACAGGATGTAATGTATATGTTTACCCAGTTGTTATGTGAAATGGCAAGGAGTGTGCATGTGTGTAAAAGTGGAAAAAAGGAATTTTTCACCACCTTATGATCCATGTAACTGGTTTTGTGTATGTTTACCTGAGCATCACATAGGGTCCAAAAGACCTACACCAATCCAGGATTTGTCAAAAAAAAAAATAAAGTTTTCTTTTGATTTCTCTGGTAGAAGTAGCCCAACTCACTATAACAGCACATGAAAAAACAGATTTGCAGGTTTCGGAAGAGGTAAAAAATGAATCATCGGGTTATGCATGCATGAATGATGAAGATGATCCATTATGGTAAAATACATGCTTTCATAACAGAAGTGATGTGGGTGGATGATGATGATGGCTTTGATGTTGACCACATGAACCGAAGATCCTATGACCATGAAATGAAGCAAGAATCCACTGATACAGACAGGAAATGCAGACCTCCTTGATTCAGATGTTGAAGAAAACAGCAAATGTAAGTTCATAGTTGACTAGTTGAAATGTTGTGAAATGGTCACACAACCAAATGGAATGATCCAATGTTAGAACTAGGTGCAAAAGTATAGTGAAGGTCTTGGCAGGGGTGAACTGTATTGGACAGAATGCTAGCACTGCCATCAATATTAAAAACTGTAACAGATGAAATGCTATGAGATGCTGTGAAATATTCAAAGGATGAAATACAAGTAAAAGTTCTGTGTGCACCAATAACCATATTCAAAAATGCTTCTGTGAGAGTTGGAAAAACTGCAAACTGGAAATCAGCTGCTGATCTAGAACTGAGTTGCCACTGAATAAAGACCCATTGCTTCAGTGATGTTGGCAGAAACAGGAAAAGAAGGAAAACTAGCATATATAGCTATAAAAATAAATTCAGGGCTGAGAATGTAGCTCAGTGATTGCATGCATGGCTTCCATCTCCAGCACCACAAAAAAAAGTAAAAATAGAAAAATTAAAAAGTAATAGATAACTAGTTCAACTCAGCTTCAGTCTTATAATCCTGTATATTTATAATCCTGTTTTCAGTTCCACAAATCTTTCTTTTTAAGTGTCATATTCCTAGTTGAAACAAGCACATGTGTGTGTTGTTTTTGTAATTAAAAAAGAATCTTATTTCTCTCATTTATAATTTCTACTTGGTCCTCCCCATTACTACCAACACCTTCAAATACATAAAAATCTGCACTGCATTATGATCATCATTAATTATGTACTTGTACAAATCATAACAGAAAATAAAAATATTTCCTTTTGAATGCTCAGAAAAAACAAATTAAGATTTTTTCAGAACTACTGACATCTTAAAAATATCATCTTTATAATCTATGAATCTTAACAGATTTTTAATTTTACTATCATTAAATCTGAATTTTATACTTTGATTTTATTTCCAGTGTGTACCTCAGAAAATCTAAATGTTATTTGTCTTCACACAGCACAGGAAAAAGCAAAGAAAAACTAGCAAAGTATATTTTTTAAGTAAATTGTATCTATACAGGCACACACATACACAAAAATATGTGCGCATTTATATTTATATCAATTGTGATCTAAGTCCAGACAAAAACGTTTCAAAATCCTGTTTTTGAATGAAATGTGATCACAAAGACTAATACTTACAACATTAAAAATCTTGCTACCTATAGAAAATCTATAATTCATTTTCTATGATTACCACTCTCTTTTCAACAATATCTGACATTTGAAGTTGAGAGAAGCCCAAGAGTGTTGCTACCCTACACTAATGTAGCAGCTGTTCTCCAGCCCTCCTTCCTCCTTTAGCGTCATCCAAGACTAAAATGGGAAAATACAGCTAAGCATCCCAAGCTCTGAAAAACAACCTGGAAGTTTAGGAAGAACAAAGGATGCAAGTGTTCAATTGACTTAATCATCCATTCAGTGCACCTGTTTTCATTTCTACAAGGGTAAAGTAATCGGATTACATAAAATATGTTATTTGTAAAATATGATAATGTAGCTCTCTCTATAAAAGATATATCTGGAGAGGCAATATATAATGACTAAGACCTGTGCTGGAGACAGGTTTAGGGTTAGGGCTAGGGCTAGGGCTAGGGCTAGATACGGTTTGTATTTAGATGTCTCCCAAAGCCTCAGGTGCCCAAAGTTGGAGCTTTTTGAAGGAGGCTGAATCTAGGGTGTGTGAATATGGATTGAGGGTGTGTGATAATTAAATTAGCCCACTGATTGGCTTAGAATAGTTTTGTGTGTGGACAAGGGGAAGGTCCACCGTGGGTGTGGGTGGTACCAACCAATAGGTTTGTAACCTGAATGGAATAGAAGGGGAAATGGCATGGCTTGGATCTAGATGCCCCCTGAAAGCCTCATGCAGTCATAGGACTTTTCAGAAGTGGCTGGATCTAGGGTTCGTGATGCAGGGATCAAAGATGTGATGCTAGGATTAAGGGTGTGAGTGCTAGGGTGGGTAGCCTGGATAAGATGTAAAGAACATGAAGAGACTTGTCACTTGTAGCTTGCTGCCATCTGCCTTCTGCCTGCAATGAACTGTTTCTCCTCTGTGATGCCCTCTGTCATGCCACCCAGTCTTGGAGTCAGCCAACTACAGACTGAAACCTCTACAAACTGTGAGCTAAACAAACTTTTTCTCCTTTATCTTTGGGGGTCAGATATTTTGTTTCAGAAAGAAGAAAAATAACTCAGAAAGAGAAGTGTGCTGCTGGCCTTCTGCCTACCACACCACGAACTGTTTCTCCTCTGTGATGCGCCTCTGCCTTGCCATTCTGCCTTGGAACTAGGTGACTATGGACTGAAACCTCTAGAAACTGTGAACTAAAATAAATCTTTCCTTCTTTAACTCGTGGTGTCAGGTACTTTGTCCCAGCAATGAGAAAAGTAACTAAGACACTACCAGATAAAATTCTGTGTACCACAATTAAAAGTTATCTCAGGGAAAATTATTTAATATTTCTGTACTTTAGTTACCTCTTTAAAAAAATTGGGTTAATATTAGTACCTAGTTTATTGGATCATAAAACTTAAATTCATGAGTTCTGTTTAAGAATATTCATGGCACTTTGTTCCTAACCAGAAATAACCTAAATATCCATCAATGACAACAAAAAGAATAAACAAATTGTGGTTTGTTCACACAATAGAATGTTAACCAATGCTATAAAGAAATGAATAGTTGAAACATACAACAACGTGGATAAACCTCATGGATATTATTTTAACCAAAAGCAGCCAGATACTATAGAATATGATTCCATTTCCATGAATTTCAAGAATAAGCAAAACGATTTTCCAGCTAAACAGTGGTTATCTACAGTGATAGGAAGGAGTGACTTGAGAGGGCTGCCAGGTAACCTCTCTGGAGTGGTAGAAAAGATCTACATTTTGGGTAACAAATGAACATATGTTTGTCAAAGCTCATCAAACTATTTTCTTAAGATCTGTGCATTTCATTGTTTTAAAGGTTAAAATGAGTTATGGTTTTATGAAACAAGTAGCTGCTTCATTTTTATTTTTAAAAAATACTTATTTACATTTATTAATCACTTTTTGTCAACAGTTTTTATACAAATTTGGTTACATGTGTTCTTATATATTCTTGTAATGATTACATGACTTAAGTATTATTATTATTATTATTATTATAGAGCAATATATAATATATGATTAGGAGAGGGTGAGTAACTTACCCATGGTCACATAGCCAGTAAATAATATTGCTGGGGCTTGAGGGCTGTCATTTACAATGCTTTCTAATTTCTCTTACTTCAGACTGAGCTATAATTCCATCTCACGACAGCTGGGCCTGATGGCACATGCCTATAATTCCAGCATTTGGGAAGCTGAGGCAGGAGGATCATCGTGAGCTCAAGACCAGACTGGGCTGCAAAGTGAGGTCAAGGCCAGCAAGACCCTGTTTCAAAAAGACAAGGGCTAGAGGTTTAGCTCAGTGGCGTAAGCACCTGCCTGGCAAGTGCAAGGTTGTGCGTTCGATCCCCAGAGTTGAGAAAAAAAAAAAAAGAAGATAATTCCATATCACAACTAAAACAACTATCTTAATTAGAGTTCACTGTCACATGTACTTTAAAATTTTTTTCACTTAATTCCAGAAGTGATAACAAATGGATATTATTTTAAGTCACCACATCTGTGGCAACTTGTCACATCATCAATAGCGAAATAGTACAGATGTCTTGCTTTTCTTCAAATTGGGCACCATTCACTGCCAAAGCACATTTCATGAAAAGGATGGTATGATAACTTCTAAATAGGTAGTCCTCTGCAATGCCTATATAGATATTAAGTAATTCTTAAAAAGTGAAATTGCTACTTTACCAAAGAACCTTTTGGTGACTAGGAGCAGAAATCCATTCAAACAACTCAAACTAAAAGGAATTTGTTGTTAAAAAAAAATGCAAGAAGAAATCCTATAGACCACAGCATAAATAATAAAAGTCATTTCACAAAGGAGAAAGGACCTGATAGCATTTCTGGAAAAGGTTTCCCTCACAGCCTGAAGCAGGAGCGGAGTGAGAATAAACATAAAAATAGACAATGTCAACAAATTAGTTAAAATTAAATGCTCCATTTCCCCTTCACTCTGCACATTCATGGTCCATTTGATGAAGTTCTCTTTATATCTGATTATGTAGAAGCTATGCCATTTTGGATTTTTAAAAAATATCTGGAGCAGCAATGATGGGAAACCAGGAGGAGGGATATGGCATAGTTCTTTGGATGAAAGGAGAATGCACAGATCATCAGAATGGATAGTGTATGAGAGAAAATGAGGAATAATATAATTTCCAGGATTATACCTCTTCTGTGATCTCCAAGAGGACAAATATAGTATCTTCCTTTTCTTTTTATTTCAACTACAGTGTTCATAACATAGTTGGTACTCAGTAAAGATATCTTTTATTCTATGATACAAACCACTGATTTTTTTTAAAGCAAGGAAATGACATGGTCGGATATGGGAATCAGATAGCTAGCCTTGACAGTAGCATGGGATATGAACAAGGTTGAGAAGATGAGAGCTATCAAAATACAGATGTCTTGCTTTTCTCCAAACTGGGCACCAATCACTGGCAAAGCACCTTGCATGAAGGATGCTACAGTAACTCCTAAATACGTAGTCCTGTGCAGCACCCATGTTGGATGTTAAATAGTTCTATTAAATATCTGCTTTAAGGAAGAATCTTTTGGTGGCTAGGAGCAGGAATCTACTCAAGCAATTCCAATTTTTCTTTGTGAGCACTAACCTAGATTACATTTCCTAGTGTCTCTTAAATTTTGTGTGACCATGTAAGTGTGTTCTAGCCAGTGGAGTATGAGGTAGAGAGGATGAAAGTGATAAGCACTACTTTTGTACCAGCATCTTAAGACCAGGTTGAACCTTTTCCTAAACCCTCTTTCCAAAAGCTGAAATCTGCTCATGGTGTCCCTGCCTCAATTATGCGACTGAGAAGAGTATCCCGCTGAATGGCAGAGACCCAAGACAGAAAGAGACACAGAGAGCACCTCGCCACTCCCCGGCCCAGAAACCTGCTCTGCAATGAGATGGGAAATGAATTTAGCTATTCTTTAAGCTACTGAATTTTGAAGGTTTATTTTTTTCTATCAACATATTCAACAGGGTGAGAGTTAAAGAGTAACACTAAAAACAGGGTTATTCTAATAATCCCAGGTAAGTAGTAATAAGCACCTGTGATGGAGGAGACTGTATGAGAATAAAAGCTATGGAGAGATTTATAAAACAATATTTAATACAATTGCTTTATCTTCAAATATCTTAAAATGATAGCACTGCTTTTAGCCCACAGTTTGATTTCCTGTGAGGAAATTTTATTCCCACCAGTTAACTAAAATTTTTCGTTCAAAATTTATTAGAGACCTAAAAATAACAAACCCAATTGCTTTTTCTGTCTTTATGGTTTTTTCCTGTTTATAGAATATGACACTATTGACCACCCAACAATGCTTTACATATCAGCTCCAGTAATCTTTCACGCTCTGTGTCGTTTTATTAGCTCATTCTTGTTTCAGTCCTTTAAACATAGGTGTTCCTTATAGTCCTGCTCTTAAATTCTCTTTTTTCTATAGGCAAGGTAATCTCACTCAGTGTCAAGGCTTCAGCTAAGCAGAGTGGGACCAATGGTCATACTTATTCTCGTGGAAGGGAATGACTACCAATTGGTTTGGCATAAACATATTCAACCTGTGAAGTGAGTTGAGGAGAGAAAGGCAAATGACCTCTCTTTTCCTAGTCCAGATATGAACAGGTCATTTCCACTGATAAAAATATTTGTGGAAATTTTCATAAATAACGAGTTAGACTTAGGAGACCCAAGCAGGATTTTCCAAGAAATGACCTGAGATCACTTTCAGTGCTACCTGGCTATGAGTGTTTGCTTCTCACTCCCTCAAGTGTAAAGGGTTGTGGCTGAGCTCAACTTTCCATGGGACCTGGTAGTGCTGATGTTTCCCTGAATCTTCATGAACAGATGGTATCTAACCTCAGACTTTCTAAAGTTAAAGCCTTTCTCTCTCTCTCTCTCTCTCTCTTTCTCTTTTCTTTCTTTCTTTCTTTCTTTCTTTCTTTCTTTCTTTCTTTCTTTCTTTCTTTTCTTTCTATCAGTACCACTGCAGTTGAACTCAGGGCCTAGGCACTGAGCTACATCCCCAGTCCTTTCATTATTTTTATTTTGAGACAACTCTCACTAACTTGCCCAGGTTCAGCCCAAACTTTCAATGCTTCTGCCTCAACCTTCCAAGGTACTCTTGTTTCTTTGAATTAGTCATTTATGGAGATTCACTGACTAGTGGAGGATATAGTCTCCCTGGTAATAGTGTATTCCAGCAGCAGACCAACCACTTAATGGAAATTAAGAGTTTGTTATGGTTGATACATTGTGTCAACTTGAGAAGTTTAGAAGTTTAACTGAGAGCCTCAGCAGAGAGCCAGGGTTCTTACTTTGTAAATATCCTCATCCTGTGCAAAGGAGGGCAAGGAGATTTCCTGAGTGCTACAGCAGCCCTGAAGGGGGAAGGGGTAGTCTGTGTACAATATAAAGGAGGAGAAGAGGCTTGTTTTTCCTCTTTTGCTCTGGCAGCTTTTGCTCTGGCAGCTTTTGCTCTGGCTGCAGCCTTGAAATGTTGCACAGGTGCCAGGCCACCCTGCCTTGGAGCCAACTGATTATTGATTGAAACCTCCAAAAACTGTAAGCTAAATAAACCTTTCCTTCCCAAATTTTGGGTGTCTGGTGTTTGTCTCAGCAAGGAGAGAAAAGTAACCAAGACAGAGTTTATTGGTAACTAAAACTTACTCAATAAAATGATGTCATATTTTGTAATTAAGAGGTGAATTTGGATAGAAGTAATGGCATCAAAGCCTTTGAAGGTAATAAATAACATTTTTTCCTCCCTGAGTTCTACTTAAAAATAAACTGCCGGACTGCTGATGTAGCGTAGAGGTAGATTATTTGTTCAGCATGCAAAGACCCTGGGTTTGATCCCCAGCACATAAAATAAATACACAGATGTTTAACCTTTAAAATATGTCAATGTTAAGCTTGGCATGGTTGTCCATCTCTGTAATCCCACACTCCAGGAGGCTGAGATGGGAGGATTGCAAGTTAGATCATAACCAGAGCAATTTTGCAATTTATCAAGATCCTCTTTCAGAATAAAAAATAAAAAGATTGGAATTGGAACTCACTGCAAAGGCCCTGGGTCCAATCCCTAGTACAAAAAAGAAAGAAAGAATTAATATCAATGTATTAAATTTCTGTTCTTCCATTTCTTCTTATATTATAGCTCTGAAGTTGTGCTATTACACAATAACTCTTCTCTTTACCCTTCCCAGGTGTTAAATTGTGTTGCCTTCATCTTGTCATCAAGGAGAGCTAGAAGAGTGCATGGTAATCATATATGTATTCAGTGCTTGCAGAATTTTTACTTCTTTGGATAAACCAACAAGATACCATAAATCATCAAAAATTGTACAATGTAGAAGAAAGGAAGGAAACTGACATCAGCTAAAAACTTACTTTGTGCCAAACCCTATTCGAGAGTCTACTTTTATCTCAATAGTTATTTCTTATTAGCTCTTAACCTTTTGATTATAATACTTGTTTCTTGTTTAGTTTAGAAAAACCTATCTAATCACTATATTAAGGAGACTAAAATGTACTCATCAACCTTGTAATATTTAACTAGGTACTATGACTTTATGGATCTTACATAATTAATTCAATCAGTACACTAGACTATTTTACTCATTGACTGTCTCCAATTAAGGCAAACAGTACTTACAATATTGTATTCCTTTTTGAAGCCACTATGGTACATGTGAAAATAAATGATTATAGCAGAAATGTTTCTCAAATACATTATGGAACAAGACTTTTTCCATGATTGTTTCCTGAACCTACAACTCTCCCCAAAGCACTATACATTTTAACTCTTTTTAAAAGGGTATATGTTTAAGGCATGAAACATAACATTTTGATATCCATATACAAAGTGAAATGAATAATGTGGCCAAGAAAATCAGCACATCTCTCACCTCACACAGCTATCTTTTCTATGTGTGGTTCTATTAACTCTTATTTGAAAATTATTTATTTCATCACAAGATTCTTGCAGAAAGCATATTACTGAACAAGGATAATGCCTTTCTATGAGATTTATATGCCAGTTAGGTTACTTAGAGAATTCTGTCCAAATATAGCCTTTTTTGTTGTTGTTATGATAAAATATTCACCATAATGGAATTTTAAGTCTATCTTGAAAAAAATAGAAAGAAAGAAAAATACTGCTAAATGCAAAATATTCACGGCAATAATTTTTCAGTAGCAGCCAGGCGTGGTGGCTCAGGCCTGTAATCCTAGCACTCGGGAGGCTGAGACAGGTGGATCATTGTGAGTTCAAGACCAGCCTGGGCTACAAAGTGAGCTCAAGGCCAGCCTGAACGACATAGTGAGACCCTCTCTCAAAAACAGGGCTGGGAATCTAGCTCAGCGGTCTAAGCACCTGCCTAGCAAGTGCAAAGTCGTAAGTTCAATGCCCGGTGCTGCAAAAAAAAAAAAAAAAAAAAATTTTTTTCAGTAGCTCCCTTCTCAGACTAACAATAACTAAATTAGTACATGTCTAAGGTAGTAGCAGTGTGGATTCTTTCTAGTTTCTCTTGGGAATCACACTGTTTAGCTCTTCACTTAGAAACCCCATTAACCCAACTGTACGAGAATATTTTACATAGTCAACCTTATTTCAAGTCCCTTCCAGGTTGTAGAAGCATGTTTACAAAGTAAACAGACTGTATCTATTTTTAAATTGTATACTTTTTTATCTTCACAAAGAAAGTATATCTGGTATATTTACCAACACCTGACACGAAGGCATTTTACAATATTTTTTATTAGTAGTATTAGAATAACTGTCAGAATTAGCGAAGCAAATACATCAACACTGGAAATGACTTCCAAAGGTGAAAAAAGAGCATCTGTTAAAAATTCTTCTAATCAATATTTCTAAGAGCTTCAGCATCTAATTTTAAATCTCTTTCGGTTTGACTTGTTCTTCACAGCTTTCCCCAAGGTTATTAGCATATATAACTGGCAGAGGGAATTAAGCTCCCTGGCTTAACCTAATGACTCATAGGTAACAAGGTCAATCACCAGCGTTACTAAATAGTTTATTCACTTAAAAGTTTAAGTAGTTGCACTTCACTTCTAGAATTATAATTCTAGAATACAAAAAACTTTTTCTTCAATTAACATTAATAAACAGTTATGTGATAAAAATAAACATTTTAATTTATTTTTCACAAAATTTTTACTAGTGCATGTTTGCAGCACATTATGATTACATGCATTGTGGGTAGTTGGTACATGTATATAACACATCTTAATTAATTTAACTCATCCCCCTCACTCTTCTCAGCTCTACCCTGATGATCTCTTAGCCTCCTTCCCATTTGCAAAAGACCTATCTCCTGTTTTAAACATGTTTTAAATAAATAAAAATTACACATCGATGAAGACTCTATCACTTTGAGATAAAAGCTTATTGAGTACTTAGTATGTAGTACACACTATTCTAAGACCCTTACATGACCTTTACATGAATCAATTTATTTAATTTTTATAAAAACTGAGAAAGCTACTACTAAGTTATAGTTTTATGAACTCAGAAACTGAGATTAAGTAACTCATTACTTAAGTAAGTACAGTTTTAAGTGGTGGTGCCAGAATTCTATTCCAGGCTTTAAATATTCCTAACCACTACAATAAAATGATCTCCACCCTGAAACGGTTTAACTTACTATTTTTCAACTCAACAATGGCGTGAAAGAAATATGCATTCTGTAGAACCATACTTTAAATTTTGATATTTCCCAGGCTAGCAATATGAGGTATGATATTCATTTGATGATAGGTAGGAACCATAGACCATAACTCTCAACCTGCCACAGATTCACAGGCAAAACAGCTCATGCTGTATAGTGCACTGTGTTGCTAAGCTGTTTGGTAAGTTAGGTGTATTAATTACACTTTCAATTATGGGGATCGGCATTTAGTTGAGATATAAACATATGTAAGTGTTTAGGAACAGAATCCTACCTGAGAGGAATTTACAATCCTTAGAGCTCTATGAGGAAGATGGGGGCCCACAAAGAGGGCCTAACACATGTTGGACAAGCACTCTACCACTGAGGTACAACCCCAGCCCTTTTTAAAAATTTTATTTGAGAAAGGGGTCTTGATAAGTTGTCTAGGCTGGCCTCAAATGTGTGATCTTCCTCCCTCAACCTCCCAGGTAACTGGGATTACAGATGTGCACCACTGCACTGGGTTTGAGTAAGGCTTACATTTTGATTTGGTCTATTGGGGTTAGTGCAGGAGCTCACTCCAAATCAACAGCATCCTATAAATTTTATTTAACGGACTCCACAGAGCAAAACAAAATGCCTTCAATAAACTAGAGCATTTTCCTAAGAAAGAAGCTTAAGTCTTTATCGAATATTTGCTCCAACCATTTATACTATGGTCTGCTTCTCAAGAGGAGGTTTGACAAATACTATTGTTTTAACCTGGCATATAATCCCAGCACTTAGGTGGCTGAGGCAGGAGGATTGCTGTGAGCTCCAGGCTAGCCTGGGCTACATAAGACTAACCTGAACTACATAGTGAGATCCTATCTCCAAAATAACAACAAAAATACAATTCTTTTGTTTAAAACTCTCCAAAGACATTTTACTTTCCTTCATAGAGTTCTGTCCAAGGCATCTGTGCTGGTCCTCCCCTTTATCTGGCTCTGGTTATAAAATATTTCAAAATAAGTTAGGGCCAGGGATATAGCTCAATGGCACAAGCACCAGCCTGGCAAGTACAAGATCATGAGTTCGATCCCCAGTACCATAGTAAAAAGTTCCCAAAGAAATTAAAACTTACATTCACACAAAAATCTGTATAAGAACTGGGAATGATTGTGTACACCTGTAATCCTGGCACTCTGGGAAGGTGAGGCAGGCTGATCACAAGTTTGAGCCCAGCCTGAGTGACGAGGTGACTCAGGGAATACCTGTCTCAACATAAAAAAATTTAAAAAGGGCTGAGGATGTAGTTTAGTGCAAAAGGTTCAATCCCAGTATCAGAAAAAAAATATGTATGGATGTTCACTGTAGTTTTATTCAAAATAACTGCAAACAAACGTTTGGATATTACCCAAATATCCTTCAGTAGCTGAATGGTTGAACAAGCTGTGATTCACTCATGTCATGGAATTCTACTTAACAGTGACAAGAAATGTACTACTGACATATGAAATAACTTGGATGGGGGCCAGGGATTTAGCTCAGTGGCATAAGCACCTGCCTAGTAAGCGCAAGATCCTGAGTTTGATCTCTGGCACCAAAAATAAAATAAAATAAAATAAAATAAAATAAAATAAAATAAAATAAAATAAAATAACACAACTTGGAAGAATCTCAGGAGACTAATGATGAGGGGAGCCCATGTCAAAAGGATACTACATGATTCCTTTCATATAGTCTTAAAATGAAAAAAATATATAGTGACAGGGAACTGATCAGTGTTTCCAGAAGGAGAATGGTAGGAGCTATGAAGGAGCTGTGGCATGAAGCAGAGCAGGAGGAATCCTATGATAGAACTTGTGATTAGTTAATTTTGTGTGTCAGCTTGACTGGGATAAGCAATGCCCAGATAGCTGGTAAAACATTATTTCTGCGTGTTATAAGAGTTTTAGAAGAGATTAACATTTGAATCACTAGACTGAGTAAAGACTTGTTCTTGCCAATGGAAGTAGGCATCATTCAATACATTGAGGACCTAAGTAGAACAAAGAGTTGGAAAAGAGAATTCTCTCTTCCTCTTGAACGAGACATCAATCTGGTCTTGACCATTAGAGCTCCTGATTCCTGGGCCTTTGCACTCCAGGACTATCATATCAGCCCCTTTAGACTCAGGCCTTTAGACTTAGACTGGAAGACCGGTCTTAGCTAGATCTCCATCATTCAGACAGCATTTTATGTAATTTTGTGACCTCCATAATTATGTCATTTAATTCTGACAGTAATCTCCTTCCTACTCATTCATTCACCCATCTATCCTATTTATTAGTCCATTTTGTGTGGCTATGACAAAACATTTGATACAAATAATTTGTAAAGAAAAGAGGTTTAAACCGGGCGTGGTGGCTCACACCTGTAATCCCAGCACTCGGGAGGCTGAGACAGGCGGATCATTGCGAGTTTCGAGACCAGCCTGGGCTACAAAGTGAGCTCAAGGCCAGCCTGAACAGCATAGTGAGACCCTGTCTCAAAAACGCCAGGGCTGGGGATCTAGCTCAGTGGCCTAAGCGCCTGCCTGGCAAGCGCAAGGTCGTGAGTTCAATTCCTGGTGCCGCAAAAAAAAAAGAAAGAAAAGAAAAGAAAAGAGGTTTATTAGCTCACAATTCTGAAGATTAAGAAAATGATGCCAATATCTGCTCAGATATGGTGAAGCTCTCATTGTGATGGCATCACATGGAAGGGGTGGGGACACAAAGAGACAGACAGACAGACTGTCAGAGTCAGGCTGATTCAGACAGAGAGACAGAGAGAGAAAGATCTGTCAGTCATGACCAAGATGAGAAGTGGAGACTGCTGGGAAGGGCCAGGTCAGGCTCAGTCTTTTATAACAATTCACTCTCAGGGAAACTAATCCATTACTGCAAAACCCGACCCACCATGAGTGCCTGACACTAATCCATATGTGAAGATGGAGCCCTCATGACCTAATTACATTCTACTGGGTTCCACCTTTTAATGGTTCTGCTACCTCTCAACATTGCCATACTAGGGACCAACCTTCCAGTACAAGAACTCTTGGAGGACGAACCACATAGAAGTCATGCTGACTATTGTGGTAGTAGCACACACTTACCCATGCAATAAAATTGCACAGAGCTAAATTCACATGTACACATGTATACACAAAAATGTACGTAAAAGTGGCAAAATCTGAAAATGTGCAAACCTATTCAATGTCAAATTCTTGGTTTTGATCTTGTACTCTAGTTATGCAAGATGTTACCATTGTAAGAAACTGTATTGAGGGTAGGTTGATATTTCTGTATTATTTCTCAAAACTGGGCATAAATATATAGCAAAATAAAAAGTTAAACATGAAACAAAAATGGCTTCAGCCTAAAAGTGTATTCATTAGCTTTGTTGTTGAGCCTGAATAATTCTTTTCTAAAGACCATAATTACCAGACATGCTCTGTGACTTATAAGTAGGTTAGATTCCAAGAAACCTATTGCTAACTTGAAACATTGGAGGTTGAAAATACCTTTTTTTAAAAAAAAATATTTTTAATACACATAATTTCCTGAACATCAGAGCTCAATAATACCATACACCATAGAGCACTGGTTGTTTACTCTTGTATCACAGGGTGACCAGGAATTTTAGTTGGCTGTGACTGTCCAGCATTTGTGAGAAACTATCATAACACAGGTCTCTAGCCTGGGAAAAGATCAAAATTCAATGTATCATTTCAACTAAATGTGTGTTATTTTCACACCATCACAAAGTTAAAAAATCGTCATTTAGAGACTACCTGTATTTTGATTTCTTTTACAAAGTATTAAGAAGTTGAGAATTTAACATTCAGGATCTTCATATTTTTATATATTCTTTCATCCTATTCATTTCCTTTCTCCAGGCATTTTAATTACATTATTCAACCTATAGCAACTATTTACCAAACATTTCCTGCTTGTCAAATCCACCCCAGGAGGATGGAGAAAGGGTTTTTCCTAGCCACTGCCCCAATTATTCCCACACAGAGGTAAATTTCTTTTGATTTCCTACGGTACCATTATTTGTTAGAGTGAAAGACAGAACTGCTTAAATGTATACTGGAAGGCAGTAAGAGCATGCTATGTAGTTACTAAAAAGAATGAAGTAAACTAGAGTTATTGACATTGAAGTGATCCATGATATAGTCTAAAGTAAAAAAAAAAAGTAGAGTACATATACTATAGTCTAATCTGGGCCAAGAAGAGGGGATGTATTCACACACCATGTGAGTCTCTTCTTCTGTTACTATAACAAAATACTTGAGACTGGATAGTTTATAAAGAATTGAAGCTTATTTAACTCATAATTCTAGAGGTTCAAAGGCACAGTAACAGCATTGGCTCAGCTTGGTATCACAATGGCAGCAGCTTGTAGAAGAAGGAGAAGCCACATTATGAGACAGAAAGCCAGGAATGGGAGAGGGATCAGGTTAGCTCTTTTTTTGTAACAACCTCTCAAGAAAACTAATAATTATAACTCAGGGTCCCATGAGTACTACCTTAGTTCCTTCTGAGGGTGATACCCCTTACAACCTAATGACCTCCCATTATTAGGGCCCACCTTTTAAACATCTCATCACCTCCTAACACTGACACCCTGGGACCAGGCTTCCAAAACATGACCCTTTGGGAGATGAACTCAAACCATATCCAAACCACAGCACATAATCTCATGCACACACTTATTTTTCACATGTCTTCCGTATTCTTTGTCATCATGAGTATGCATCAATTATAAAAAAAAACTTTTATGGAGGCTGGGGATTTAGCTCAGCAGTTCAAACTTTTGCCTGGTAAGCGCAAGGTCATGAATTTGATCCCTGGTACAAAAAAAAAAAAAGGTTAAAAAAAAACTTATGAAAACAACTTTGGTTGGAAAGTAGATGCATGAGAATAGTCAAAAATATTCTGATAAGGAGGACAAACCATTCATAAAGTGATTTCCATTAATTGTGTGCTATCAGACCTAGAACAAATAGATGAATGAAATTACAAAGACCCACCTTTTACTTATTAGTCCCAATTCTCTGAGAAGCAGAGCCAAAAGGGGCGAGATATCACGTATCTATTGGGAAATGTGTATGACGAAAAATGTGGAATGAGTGGAGGGAACTGGGAAATCTATCAGACCATGATGAACTCCTGTAACTGTAATTCTGAGAAAGTTTCACCAAGACCAACAAGAGTCCTTGAGACAAAATCACATGTCAGAGTAATTGCTCATCTTCCAAAAAGGGGCTTGTTTTAGTACCTCTTCAGTGCTCTATTCCTGACTGAGAGCAGCCGATGGGAAGGGAGGCCACAGAGTAACAATGATGATGAACTTCAGAGTGCCAGCACTGGAGCCCCTGCTAATTATCCTCTTTGCAGTGGGAGATCTGAGATCTGCACATGTTGTAAGAGAGAGAGAAAGAGACAGAGAGACTTTAAAAAACATCAATACGCACTTCAGGGAAAACAAGAGTAGTATGATGTTCTTTCAACAGATGGTGTTACCTGCATATGGGGGACCCTAGAGGATGTTGTGTAGTGTGGAAAACCCACCCCATTGCTGGCCCTTAGAAAAGAAATTGAAAATGCATGTCCAGCAATTTTAATGACCAAGGTTATCCAAGCAGCAATTCACCATTCTTATAAATGTCTGGAAGCTAATGGCCACTACTTTGAGCACCTCTCATAATTGTAGAGCCCAAAGGTATTAATCTCATGCATACTTGAATAAATACATACTTCTAGATGTAAATGTGTAAAAACCCCAAGAAGTAAGTCTGAAGTCTTGTTCATCTTTATATGATAGACATTTTACAACCCTTTGCAAAAAGACATAGAATCAATAGTCATATTTTTATGAAGTTGTGTTAAGACCTGTATTCAAGCTGAGGATTTAATTCTGGGTAAGACCCAAGTTCTGCCCCCCAAGAACTTGCAGTCTGGTTGAAATTACTGATAACTAAACTGGCAGTGATGAAACATTAAAAGAGCTAATTATAGAATGCTGTGGATGCCAGGCATGATGAAAAGTGCTTGTAATCCCAGCACTCCTGGAGGCTGAGGTTGGAGGATCGCAAGTTCAAGTCCAACACAGGCAGTTTAGCAACTTGTTGAGATCCTGTCTCAAAAGAGCTGGGGATATACCTCAGTGCAAAAGTGCTGGAGTCACTCCCTACTACAAAAAAAGTTTGCTATGGGATACTGTGGTGAGAATTAAATAAAGATTCACAGACTCAAGGCCATTGGTTATAGTCTGCCCTATGTCTATGTGTATCTTTGGACATGCTTGTGTAACCAACTCATCCTGCAATCTCTTTTCCCCACCCTGACCCCTCCAGTGGTTTTGCTCTATTGTACTCATTGCAATGCACCTAGAAATGTGGGGACAAAGGAATGTAGTCAGTCCTCTTGACTGATGGGAGCCTGTACATTGTAGACACTAATAAAAGATTACCAAATCATAAAAATGAAATGAAATATATGGAGAATCGAAGTGTTATGCCATTCTTTTAACACAGAACCAGTTCCTATCATTTCACAAGCTCAAAACCACCATGAAGTTTCAACCAGAACGTGCAGACTTCCCAATCCTACTGCATAATACCCAGAGTGCTTGCCCCACCACCAGTGAAGATGGAAACACTTTTTTTTCTTTGATATTTTATTATACAGGTTGTATTCCTGGAAAATTAAGACCTTTGAAGGAATTAGTTATAAATTAGTTAGTTATAAATTATATTCTGCTCTGAGCTGTCCATAAACTTTGTTCAAAAGGGACAGTTAGATTGAAGCTTTCTTCTCTTTGTAGGCTGCCATCAGTTTCTTGACTTCGCCCATCAATTTCCTTGAATTCAGACCCTTGGGGCAAGTCTATGTGCCATTTATGAGATCATGGTGGTACAGAAAAAATGGGTCTTGTATATTGGCCAAGTGCTTCTCTGTAAGTCATCTGTAAGTCAGTGCAATCAATCATCCAACATTTGGCTTGTGTGAGAACCGTAGGCCCAAGGTACTTGTCTCTGTTCCACCAGTAGCTGGGGCATATTGTACTGTAAGAGGCAAAGAGGATACACTCTGTACAGCCCATCCAGTTTCTCATAATCATCTGTGGACTGCAGATACTGCCACTTGCCTTCTTGAAATCCACTCTTCTTCAAATATAGCTCAGTGGAGTTGCACTATGCAAAGAAATTGAACAAATTGGGAACAAGATCCTTTATTACATACATATGCAGAAGAGGGTTGATTGTTGAGACTTTGTTACTGGATAGGTAGTCCTGTCTCACCTGATATCTAGGCTCTTGATATCTCCAGCAAAGAATTGAGCAAGACACCAGAATTAGTAAGAGAAGCAGAGATTTTATTAAAGGGAAAGTACATTCCACAAAGCAGAAGCAGGCTGATCAGAAAGTTGAAGAGCAACCTTGACTCAGAGCAGCCCGATCTGCTTTTTGTTTTAATGGGACCTTTCCTGGGTGTTGGGGTCTGGAATAGTACCTAATGGGATTCTATCCAGTTAATTGTTGGCTCCACTCTCCAGTGGGAAGGGAGTTTTTGAATTTCTATGAGTATAGTCAGAGTTAGTTTGGCTGCCAAAGTCCACCAGGGGGATCAGTACTAAAATGCTAATGATATTATAAAAACTGTGGAGCTATCTTTGTTTACTCTAAAGCAGTTAGAGCACACGCTCCTTGAATTCATGCCAGATATCAAGGAAGTACAGTATGATGAAGACAGGAGTGTATCTCTCAGGCTTATGCCAAGATGTCTAGGAAATACAAGATGATTAGGGCAGGGTGATGATTAGGGCAGGATGTGGTTGCTGTCTCTAAGAGCTGGAAGGCTTCCTGTCTGTTGTGAGCCGAAGGTCAGGATGTTTCCTACACCATCTGCTGTCTCAACTTTGTTGAGCAGGGTGTCCGTCCTCTGAGAGCGACCTATAGTGTTGCCTCTGTCAATGTTCATTTCACGTGTGCCACAGATGCCTTCTCTGTATGATCTTGGGAAGGGTAGGTGGAATCAGCTTCATTTTTGATCTTGATTAAAACATCCAATACCATGGACCACATTTATTCAGATCAACTTTTTAAGTCTGCTTATGAGGCTATCTACAGTCTAATTTGGATTCTCATCAGTAGATAGCAAATTTGGGATTTAGGGAACTGTAGCTGCAGTGGTCTGAGCCCCTCAGCAGACCTACAAGCAGGCTCCAACACGGGCTATGGCATGAACCAGCACCTCAAAAGACCCCGCCTATCACTTCCATCTTGGCTGGATTATAGTGGATGATTGCACAGCAGTATACATTTACTAAAAATGTATTAAGCTATACACTTACAGTGGGTGACTTGCATGGTGTACAAATTTTATTTTGATAAAGCTGTTGGTGGTTAAAAGATGAGATAGTTCTGAATGACTCTGGAGGAGCTATCTGCAATATCTGCTACAGAAACATTTAGGGTTTTTATTTTTCCATAAATGAAATCAAGTTGTATGTATTTTTTTACAAATTGATATTTTATTTAATACGTACATAGAGAGGTTTTGGTACATAATACCTTTAATCAATTTTTGTTCAGTGCTAGGGGACAAGTACAGGGCTTTGCACTGGGTAAGAAAACACCCTACCATTGAGCTACACCCCAGCCACTCAACAACTGCAAACACAGTGTTTCACATCTTGGTGGGTAAATCTCTTACCATTGAGTTTGCCTGTGCATCAAAACCTAAGAATGGGTGTGGGTAGCTTGGTAACAATCCTAGAAACTATAGCAAAAAAACACTTTTTAATGACACATGCTGTCACTGCTGATTTAGATGCCACACAGGACAACCTGAGGGGGAAAACGCACCGCTGATGACTGAATCAGAAGTGATCAGAAGAGTGAGACACTCAGCGTGAAGTTATTTTAAGAATACCTTTGCCTATTTATTTCTTTATTTTTCCTTTTTATGATTACAAAGGATGATGTCTTGCAAATGTAGCATAAAATAGGTCTAGAAGAGCTCTTTCACTGAATATAAAATACAAATTCTGTGTAAGAAAGCAATGTGTCACAGTTTGATTGTCAGTATTGTTCTTATTAGTACAAAAATAATGATGGGTCTTACAACTGATGTCATATTAGATCCAGTGAAATACAGTCTTACATGAGATGGTTACTCTATAACATTTAAAACACCATTTACCCATATTTTCTAGTACCTCACTCACACATGCCTTTTTGTGCACATGTTTATGTCTAGAATATATACATAGGTATAGAATTTCTAGATTGAAAAGGTTGCTCATTTAGAAATTCTAACCAGTGAATACTGTCCTCCGAAATTGTATCAAAAAAAATTTTTGAGACAAAGTCTAGCTATGTTGCTTCAGCCAGCCAAGAATTCTTGGGTTCAAGGGATCCTCTTACCTCAGCTGGGACTACTGTCATATGTCTCCTTGCCAGGATATACCAATTTATTTTTCTTTTCTTTTTTTTTTTAATTTGAAGAGAATGAAACAAATGCAAAATAAAACATAATGTTCAATCAAAACAAAACGAAAGTGATACAAGACTTCTAAACAAAACAAAAATAAACCAACAGTGATTACCATGTTGCCCCTTGCTGTTTTCAAGATAACTTCCCATACCATCAGGAATAATAAAATCAAACACAACAGAACAGAATAAAACCAATCAATACAAAACAATGAAAGCAATACAGGACTTCAAAACAGGCAGTTGAAATACTACGGTGGCTACCATAATGTATCTTGTTATCTTCAAAGTAGCTGTTTATAATCATCAGACATAAGAAAAACAAACAAAACAGAATAGTCAATCAAAACAAAATTATGAACATGATACAAGACCTCATAACAAGATTAAATGAAATCAGTAATGGCTACCATAATGCCTCTTGTTTTCTTCAAAACAACTGCCCATACCCTGAGGTATAATACAATCAAATAAAACCAAATAGCATAAAACCAATCAAAAGAAAACAATGAAAATGATACAGGACTTCAAACAAGACTGCAAGAATACCACAGAGGCTATCATGATGCATTTATCTTCAAAGTAGCCGCTTATACCTTCACACACAACAAAATCAAACAAAGCAAAATAGAATAAAATCAATCAATGGAAAACAAGTAAAGCAATAAAGGTTTTGGAACAAGATAATAGGAAAACAATAATGACTGCTATAATCCATTTTGTTATTTTTGCAATAGCTGTCCATGCCATCAAATAAAATAAAATCAAACATAACTAAACCATAAAACCAAGCGAAACAGAACCATGAGAGTAATACAGAGCTTCAAAACAGAATTATAGATTAACAATGGCCATTGCCTTCCCCCTGGAGACATCTCCTCCCCTTTCACCTTCACAACCTCTATTTTGTATTTTGGATCCTGCTAATTTCCCCACTTTCTTATACTAGGGAGACAATACAATGTTCACCTATGTGACTCTGAACCTTTTTACCCATAAGCATGCTCTCAAGTTGTATCCATTTACCTACAAGAGTCTCAAGGTTATCTTTCTTTATAGCTGAGTAGCTTTCTATTGTATAGAAATGCCATATCTTTCCTTCCCATTCTGCAGTGGATGGGCAAGCTATCCCTACTGTTTTTTTCTGGTTCCCCATCACACAGAGCATTGTTTTTAAATATGCACTATCAACATACCAAGGTATCCATTCTGGCACACAATGTGTGTTTTCTTTATTATAAATTTTTCCTCATCTGGTTGGGCTTGGTGGTATGTGCCTTGGGAAGCTGAAGGCAGGTGAATTGTTGTGAGTTTAAGGCCAGCCTGGGCTACATAGTGAATTCAAGGCCAGTCTGAACTATGTAGCGAAACCCTATCTCAAAAAATTTTTTTCTTCATACTGTCCCTGCAAACTGTTATCTCATTGTTTTAATACCCTTGTCTTTGCTGATAAGCTCAAGCAAAGAGCAATTTTTACATGACTAATTTGTCATTCTTTTGTTCTTGCATAAGATATTCATCAAAGTTATAGATAAATATACTATAATATCTGCTTTTAATACTTGTATGATTTCTTTTTACTCATTGCTTTATTTTTGAGAAGAAGTCATAGCACACTCCCTAGGTTGGCCTTGGACTCACAATTCTTTTCCTTTAGGTTCCCAGCTACCTGGGATTGCTGGAGTACCTCACTGCATATGGCTTGCTTGGATGATTACTTTTTTGGAGGGAGAGTAGGGATGGTGATTTCTAAGGGAGAGTCTCACTCTGCAGTCCAGACTCACCTTGGGCATATGACCCTTCAGACTCAGCCTCCCTCTGAGCTGGGGTTACAGGCTGGATGCCACCACACTCAGTTACTTGCATGATTTGTTAATGTTAAGATCCATAATTCACCTGGAATTTATTTTTGTCTCAAGGTACAGTAAATATTTTATTTCTATTCCAGATGGATATACAGCTTTTTCAATAACATTTATGGAGTAGTACACCTCTTTTCTTGTGCTTAGAAGTTCCTATTTGTAACACTTACTGCTCTCAGTAAAGGAATTTTACAAAGAAAAAACAATTTCAATGGCCTTAGTGAAGAAGATTTTTTCCTCTGGGTATAGTGGCAAATGCCTGAAACCTTAGTACTTTAGAAAGCTGAGGTAGAAAGGCTGTAGTTTGAATCCAACCTGAGATTTTAAAAATCCTATTAGAAACTTGAAATTTGATGAGCATATTTTATTCCTTTTTCTTCTACCTCTTTATACTCTCTCTTTGTGGTCTGATCCACTCCTATGACTTTACCACCTGAGAATTATTTTGTGTGTAACAAAATTGCAGAAAAAGTAATTTCAGTGGGAGCTTGAATATAAAAGGTAAAATTATAAATTTTCTAGAAGCAAACAGGAGAATGCATCCTTATGACTTTGGACCAGATAATTATCTCATAAAACACAATTCATTATTTGGACAAGAAAAAAATGGTAAAGTGGATTTCATGAAAACTAAAATATTCTGCTTGTGAAATGACACTGTAAAGAAGTGAAAAAGGGCCAGGTGTGGTGGCTCATGCCTGTAATCCCAGCACTCAGGAGGCTGAGATTGGAGGATTGTTGTGAGTTCGAGACCATCCTGGGCTACAAAGTAAGCCCAAGGCCAGCCTGAGCAGCATAGTGAGACCCTGTCTCAAAAAGACAAGGTCTGGGGATCTAGCTCAGTGGCCTAGTGCCTGCCTGGCAAGCGTGAGGTCATGAGTTCAATCACTGGTGCCGCAAAAGAAAAAAAAAAGTAAAAAGGGAAGTGATACACTGAAAAAGACAAAAGATAGATAAGCATATCTAAAGAAAGAATTCTCAGAAACCAAGAATAAAAAATAAGATGAACTTCTTTTCCCTTTTTTTTTTTTTTTGTTACCAGGAATTGAACTCACGACTTTGTGCCTGCCAGGCAGGTGCTGTGCCACTGAGCTACATGCCCAGACCTGAACCTCTTAAACGGGCAAAATATTTAAACAGAGATTCCACTAAGAGAGGTCTCTCCTAAACCTATGAGAAGGTGCTCAGTCAAGTAAAATTGTAATGAGGTACTAGTGCATATTCACCAAAATGGATATAAATATCAAGGTTGCTAATTCTAAGTATTGGTGAGGATGTGGAATAACGGAAAATAATATAAAGGATGACAATTCTGGAAACTTGTTTGGTAGCATCTTACAAAATGAAACACCTATTAACTGCATGATAGAGAAATTCTACTCTGTAACCCAGTGAATACATATGTTAGGCCTATGTCCCAGTGAATGTGTATGTTAAAAAAAAAAAAGACTTGTACAAGAATGCTCATAGTAGTTTTATTTACAACAGCTCAAACTGGAAATAACCTGTCAATCACCAGAAGAATAAAAAATATGATGTATTCATATAATAGAACACTACACTGCTGTCTTGGTTACTTTTCTCCTTGTTGAGACAAAATACCAGACACCCAAAGTTAAAGGAAGAAAGGTTTATTTGGCTTACAGTTCATAGAAGTTTCAGTCCACAATTGGTTGACTCTGAGGCAGGGTGACACATGATAGAGGGGTGACCAAAGACCACAAAAGCAACAACAGGACACAAGGAGATGAGCTTCTTTCTATCTCTTATATTGTATCCAATCTACTGGAATGAGGACACTATCAATCCAGTCAGTGGATTGATCCAGCCATCACCCACCCTTAATCCCAGAACCTTTAATCCTAGCATTGCACCATGAATCAAAATAGAACTGAGACAAAGAAAGAAAAAATCATACTTGACATACTATGACAAAAATAGAGATAGGATTAATTACTTGAAGAAATCCCTCATAATAGAATTAACAAAGTTATGGGTAATGACAAAAATAGGAAAAAATAGTTCTCCAGAGGAAAGGAAGCAGATCTTCGAGGAAGTCTTCAGAGAGGAAAGGTGAAGTGAAAGCACTAATTAGCTCTATGTGACCTTAGGGAAGTCACTTAACCTCCCTGGGGATGAATCCATTATACAGATTTTATTAAATGATAGAATAGAGCTAAATGAGCTCAAAGTACCATTCTATTAAAGCACAATATGATAACATTTCTGAGTCATCCAGAAAAGAGAAAATTTGTGTTTTCTGTATTTTTTTTTAGTAAGGCAGAGACATATGAAAAATATTAATTTGTAACAATAAATTATTATTGATATACTGAGTGCCTACCCAGTGCCAAGTAATAACATAAGAAATACATTTCCATTATCTTATTTAATTTGTAGTTTAGTGAATAAAGTTCTTAATTTGAATACTTGCATCAGGTAAAAAAATCTTTTAAAATACTTAAAAAAATTTTTAAATAACATTTATCTATCTTTAAAAATAATAATGTAGCATTATTACAGAAAACCAGGAAAATATAAAATATCAGAATAGAAAGAATCGTATCACCCCAAAAGTGTCTAGTAACATTTCAGAGCATATCCATTGAATCTTTTATATTACTTACACGTTTGTTTTGATTTTTTTAAATATAGAGACCAAATTCAACATATTCTTTGTATTAGGTTTCTATTTCCAAAAGCAAGGGTTTTCAACAACTACATAACGTACCATTTTACAAATATAAGGAATTAAATAATCCCTTATTGTTGGGCATACAGAAAAGGTTTGACACCAGTGATGCAAATTTTAGTTACATGAAAAATTCCCCGCGGCAGTGTCTCAGTCGGGGTCCCCAGAGGAAACAGATGGTGTACTTTAAGAGGGTAATTTGAGGAGTGTTAAATACAAGAACCATTTACAATGCAGTGGGCAGGGACTAGGGGACTACAAGCAATAATGCAGTGCTGTATTTGACAGCACTGCTGATGGCACTCTTTGCTCTGAAGGGACAAGAGGGAGGAAGGGGCAGTTCCTGGAAGCCAAAGACAAAGGAATCTCCATGGAGACAGCTTCCTGACAGAGCTGGAGGTGTCCCGTGGTTGAAGGAGCAGCCAGCAACGCAGCAACTCTGCAGAGGGAGCAGGAGGCAGCAGAGATAAACATCTTGGCACCCTCTCTTGCCCTGTACCCCTACCTGGGCTCCTGGCTAGTCATAGGGCCAAGGATATACCGAAAAACACACAAACACACAGGTCAGCCTGTGTAGGCACAAAACATGGCAGAGAAAAGTGAAAAGTGCACTTGGAGGAGTAAATCGAATTTCGAACACGTACACTTTCCCCCCATATCTACCCAGAATTTGTAACAGCTTGGTCCAGATATCAGTGAAGGTTTCTCACTGAGGCTGAGTGGGGCGTGAGAGTACACTCCTGTACCCAGCATCCTGGGAGGCTGAGGCAGAAGGATAGCAAGTTCAAGCCCAGCCTGGGCAACTCGTTGGTTTAGTGAGACTCAGTCTAAAGTTAAAAAGGCCTGGAGACGTAGCTAAGTGCAAGTATGGGGGTGGATGTGTGTGTGTGAATTGAAGACCTAGAAGATGTTAGAGGATATGCAGGTATAAGAATATGAAAAGCAGGAAAAGAGCACACTAATCAGAGGGGAAAGCATGTGCATGGTCCGTGTGGGAGGGAGGAGTAAGCAACTGAAAAGATCAGTGGGTGAAACAGACAAGGGGGGAAAAGAGTAAAAGATAGTTGCAAATGGTGGCAGGACACACCATAGCGCTCACTCTGGGTTTTGATCTTTATCCTTAAAACAAAAGTATTAAGCCATTAACAAGTATGAGTCATCTAGAGACGGATTAGATTTGTAGTTTTAAAAAATCGCTTTCCCTCCCTTTCTCCTTTGCTTTCTCCCTGGGAACCAGCATGAGGTTTGATGATTTCCCTTCCGCAGACACATCCCTAGCTCTTCTCTCCTTGCATGAGTGTCTCCCTTCCTCACTTTATATTGCGGTGGAATCTTCCTGCCCCACTCCAGTGCAAGCTGCTAGGCGGTAGGACTGAGCACATTCTTCGCCGCATGCGACCCATCACATAGCCCACTGTAAAGTAGCTGCTTATTTATTATTTATGGCTATAAAACTGAGTCTTACACCGGAAAGACTGTGTTAGGAGATGTACGAGCAAGCTCCGGTCCTCACTTTCCTAGGTTAGACAGCCTTTGGAGGACACTGGCAACAAAAAGGCAATTCCACGACTCTAAGTTACAAAATGTGCAGGGGGTAGGGACAGGTTCCCTGGAGAACACAGGAGCCTGGGGACAACCTCGGTGCCATTCCAGGGCTAGGTGCAGCCAGGAACCTTGACTTAGGCGTGCTTTTTCTTCTGCTGTATTAAGGATTCTCGCTTATGAGTGGTGGGGGTGGGGTGGGGTCGAGGGACATCTCTAACATCTCCCCAGTCCCGTGCCTCTGCACGAATCCATGAAGTGAGAGCGCGCAGGGAACGTAGTCTTCGCACCAGCTGGCAGCCGCACACAGCAGCGACAGCGCAGATTTCTGTACTAATAGTAGGTGGGTGAATGAAACATTGGTGCAGTTCAAACTTCTTGCGACTCCTTCCACTTAAGAAGCATAGACTCAGCCATCCTTTCTGCAACCCAAATCCAGAGCCCCTGGCTGCCCACTCAGAGGCCCCCGCCCCCAGCCCCCCGCCGCTGGGCGCTCTCCCACTGCGCCAGCACGCGCACTCGGGGAAGGGCGGAATCCGCGAGTTCTGGGTCTCAGTGCGCTTGCGTGCCAGGAACCAGGGGCTGGAGGAGGGGCGAAACAGTGGAGATCGCACTGAGGTGAGGAGGAAACACGGAAAGGATTGGGACAGGAATTTGGAAGAGGGTACTCAAAGAGATCCCGTTAGGGTCACAGCTGAGTTTGCACACAGTGTGCATTTTACTGCTCATGTTATGTCTGTTGGTTTTCCTTTTGCAAAATTACAGTTAATCGCGAAGAACTGGTCCTTAGTAGCGAGACCCAAATTCTACGTGTGTTCTGACCCTGTGTGACTCTGTAGCCTTGAACGAAGTATCTGTCTAAGCTTCAGTATCTACCTGTATAAAATGGAACTGATAATAGTCATGTACCTCATGGGGCTTAGCAGAAAGCTAGATGTGTAGGAAAAAAAAATCTAATGAATGGTAAGTGCTATTCTGTTTACAATAAATGAATATAGTGGCACACTTGTAATCCCAGCATTCAGGAGGCTGAGGCAGGAGGATCGTTGTGAGTTCGAAGCCAGCCTGGGCTACAAAGTGAGCCCAGGGCCAGCCTGAACTGCACAGTAAGACCCTGTCTCAAAAGACAAATAAATAAACACAATAATGTATTACGAATAATACCATAATGATCATAATGTAGACTTCTTTGTGTCAGGATCTTTTCTATGCCATTATTATACTAGAACTTGGGGACTAGTACTTGGGGACTATACTAGTACTTGGGGACTAGAAACTATCAGAGGACATGAAAGTAACAGGAAATACAAGACTGAATGTTGTAGTTTGGTATATGATGTTTCTGTTTTGGAGCTTGTGCTTTTGCTTGGTTTTGATATTTTGTTTAAGAGTGGACATCTTATCAGATCTCATATGTGAGAACTTGGAATAAACTCTCCTTTCTCTCAGGAATGTAATGTCAAACATAGCACACACAACCCCACCATCATACAAGAGTTACTGACCTCAATTACTGGAATTCAAAATGCACATGCACTCATAAATATATTAGAAAAACACCGGCATGCTCAGAACACCACCAATCAGGAAACTTTGAAATGCCAATTAACAGAATTATAACCTGGGCATATCCAGTGATTATACTCCTTGGAAGCATTACTAGCACCAACAAATATTATTACTTATAAGATTAGAGCTGACAATCATGAATATCAGGAAAAATATTAATTAGAAAACATAGCACTTTTTCTACAGGTAAAATAATTGCCTCTGCTACTAATAAAGCATATTTGGTGACAGAAAGTAAAGGTAACTTATGCCAAAGACACAAATTTCATGTGTTTATAGGTACAAAGAAGAAATCTGCAATCTCTTAAAATTTATAAAATGATCTTGAATGCAATGATACTTTTTATCTTCTAAAGAAATCAATGCTGATAGATTTGAAGCAATTACAAATTCTAATATTTTGGGCTTGCTTCTAAAAGCTTTATAAACCTAACTAGAGATATTCAGAAGTTTAGATACATGCTTGACATTGAACAAATACCAACACTGAGAACTGCTATACCATTTTAATTGCTTTACTCTTTTTCAACTGAACATGAAACTCTGTGGAAAATACAGTAGTACCATGTGCAGACCTGTTGACCCAATCTTTTGACCTTGTTAACTAGCTACTCCTCATCCCAGCTCTTCCATCCCCTCACTACTTTACTGAGATGGGAATCTTTTCACCAGAGAGATAGAGTTCTGCAAAAAGCCAAGAAGGTACTCAAACAGCAGCTTCTATCTCAGTAGAATAGAGCATGACCAACCTGGAAGAAGACCCTGAGGACAATATCTGGCCTAAATTAATCATCTCAGCCTCGTCCTATTGTAACCCACCTACTCTTGTAGCAACTCTTTTACTGGTAACTGGCCAATCTATTTTTCCTGAAGCTTGACTGTGAATTAGGTGACGTTTGGGATACTATGCAAGGCTTATGCAAAGTCTGCCCTGATTTTATTTGTTAAATGTTGTGTAACACTACTGTAAAACAGCTATGGCATATATGTGGAATTATGCTTATTGCTGTTGCTCAGCCAAATGCTTAGGAATTAGCTTGAATCCTTCAGAAATTCATAAATATTCATCTATACTAATGGCATCTAGACCCCTTTTCTCTTTATTTTTAATTTTTTTATTTTATTTTTAAAGAGAATAGAAAAAACAAAACAAAACAGAACAGAACAACAACAAAAAAAAAGAAAACAGAATAGAGTCAAACACAATACAGCATTTCAAAACAGAACACAGAAAGCTACACAGGTCTTCAAAACATAACAGGAGATTAACTATGGTTACCCCAGTGTCTCTTGCTTTCCTTAAAATGGTTGTTCATACATTTACAGACAATAAACTCAAACAAAACAAAGCAATACATAACCAGATAAAACAAAAGAGCACTACAAGCGATCACGTTGGCCAACAAGAAACCAGCGATGGCGACCGTAGTGTCCCATTTTTCAAAAGAACTGCTCCTATTTTCTCACATATTGCAATCAAATTGTAGGAAAGGGACTTGAACCAATCAAATCAAAGAATAAAAGCACTGTTGGACTTCAGAACCTTTTTTCCATATTTATCAGGAATTTTGTATCTTTTTGAGTCTTTCACTTTCTTACACTAGGAAGACAATGCAGTGTTTACACATGTGGGTTTGGTTTATTGCACTTATAAGTATGGTCTCAGGTCTCATCTATTTACCTATAAAAGCCTCCATGTGATCATTTTTTATGGCTGAATAATACTCCATTGTATAAAAGTACCACATCTTCTTTAACCATTCCTTGATTGATGGGCATTTGGGTTGTTTCCAAGATTTGGCTATTACAAATTGTGCTGCTGTAAACATGGGTGCACATATATCACTGTGGTAAGATGATTTCACTTCTTCTGGGAATATGCCCAGAAGCGGAATATCTGGGACTTCCAGTCCTGGCTTTTTGAGAAACCTCCAGATTGACCTCCACAGTGGTTGCACCAGTCTGCACTCCCACCAACAGTGGAGAAGGGTTCCTTTTTCCCCACAGCCTCTCCAGAATTTATCATTGGTGGTTTTCTTGATCCTGGCCATTCTTTCTGGAGTGAGATGAAATCTCAGAGTTGTTTTAATTTGCATTTCTCTAATGACCAATGATACTGAACATTTTTTCATGTATTTATTTGCCATTCGTATTTGTTCAGCTGAGAAGTGTGTTTTCATCTCAGATGCCCATTTTTGGATTGGGTCTTTGAATTTTGAGGGCCTCATATTTTTTAATTCTTTATATGTTATAGATAGAAGGCCTTTGTCTGAGGGGCAGTTGACTAGAATTTTTTCCCAGTTTGTGGGTTTTCTTTTCACTCTGTTGGAGATTTCTTTTGACATGCAAAAACTTTTTAATAAGACAAGATCCCAATGGTTGATTCTGGGAAGTGTTTCCCGTGCAGTTTCGCTTTTGTTCATGAATTCTCCACCTACCCCTACATTTTCAAGATTTCTACCTACTTTGTTTTCCAGAAGATTTAGTGTTTCTGTTTTAATGTTTAGATCTTCGAACCATTTTGACTTTAGTTTGGTGTATGGTGATAGGCTTGGGTCTAGTAACAGTTTTCAGCATATGGAAAGCCAGTTTTTCCAGCACCACTTATTAAAGAGACTATCTTTCTTCCAGTGAACATGTTTGGCCCCTTTGTCAAAGATAAGGTGGCTGAGTGTGTTTGTACTTGGGGTTGTATCTTCTAATCTATTCCATTGATCCTCAGGTCTGTTTTGATTCCAGTACCATGCTGATTTGATTATAGTAGCTTTGTAGTATACTTTCAAGTCTGGGATTGTGATGCCTCCTGTCCTGCCCTTACTGCCCAGAAGTGCCTTTGCTATTCTAGGTCTTTTGTGGTTCCAGATGAATTTTAAGAATGATTTCTCTAGATCTGTGAGGTATGCTAATGGTATTTGGATGGGAATTGCATTAAATCTGTATAATAATTTTGGGAGAATGGCCATTTTCACTATGTTTGTTCTTCCTATCCACGAGCTTGGAATATCTTTCCATTTTGTGAGATCCTCTTCGATTTCTTTTTTCAGAGTACTGTAATTTTCATTGAATAGATCTTTTGCTTCCTTTGTTAGGTTGATCCCTAAGTATTTCATTTTTTTGGATGCTATTGTAAAGGGTGTGGTTTCTCTTATTTCTCTCTCAGTGCATTTGTTGTTTGTGTATAGGAATGCAACTGATTTCTGAGTATTGACTTTGTATCCAGCTACATTACTGTATTTGGTTATGATATCCAGAAGTCTTTCTATGGAGTTTTGTGGGTCTTCTATGTAGAGTATCATGTCATCTGCAGATAGTGATAACTTAACTTCTTCCTTTCCTATTCTTATTCCTTTTATTTCTGTCTCTTGTCTAATTGCTCTGGCTAATGTTTCCAGCACTATATTGAATAGGAGCGGTGAAAGTGGACGCCCTTGTCTTGTTCCCGATTTTAGAATGAAAGCTTTCCGTTTTTGACCATTTAATGTGATACTGGCTGTTGATTTGTCATAGATGGCTTTTATCAGATTGAGGTAAAGGTCATCTATTCCAATTTTCTGTAGGGTTCTTATCATGAAAGTGTGTTGGACTTTATCAAAAGCTTTTTCTGCATCTATTGAGATGACCATGTGGTTCTTATCTTTGGCTCTATTGATATGGTGTATTACATTTATTGATTTGCGTATATTGAGCCATCCTTGCATTCCTGGGATGAATCCCACTTGGTCATGGTGTATAATCTTCTTGATGACTTACTGGATTCTGTTTGCCAGTATTTTATTGAGGATTTTTGCATCTATGTTCATTAGAGAGATTGGCCTGTAGTTCTCTTTCTTGGTTGGGTCTTTCTGTGGTTTTGGTATTAGTGTAATACTTGCTTCCAGGAATGATTTAGGGAGACTTCCTTCCCTTTCAATTTCATTGAAGAGTTTAAGGAGTGTTGGCATTAAGTCTTCCTTGAATTTCTTGTAGAACTCAGCTGTGAATCCATCAGGACCTGGACTTTTCTTGGTTGGTAATGTTCTAATTACATTTTTTATTCCATTAACTGAAATTGGATTATTCAATAGTTTTACATCTTCTTGGTCCAGTTTTGGTAATTGATATGTTTCTAGAAATCTGTCCATTTCTTTGGTGTTATCGAACCTATGAGAGTAAAGATTTTTGAAACAGGAATTGAGCTGGGGAATCTAGCTCAGCGGTCTAAGCGCCTGCCCAGCAAGGGCAAGGTCATGAGTTCAATCCCTGGTGCTGCAAAAAAGAAAAAAAAAAAAAAAGAAAGAAACAGGAATTGATGATCTTTTGTATTTCCACAGGGTCTGTAGTGATTTCACCCTTCTCATTCCTTATTGCATGGATTTGAGTTTTCTCTTTCCTTTTTTTAATAAGGTTGGCTAGCGGCTTATCAATTTTATTTATTCTTTCAAAGAACCAGCTCTTTGATTCGTTGATTCTTTGTATTGTTTTCTTGGTCTCAATTGCATTAATTTCTGCTCTGACCTTTACAATTTCCTCCCTTCTTTTGGCTTTGGGTTGGGCTTGTTCTTCTTTTTCTAGATGTTTCAGGTGTAACATCAGATTGTTTATTTGCATTCGTTCCATTTTCCGGATGTGGGAATTCATCCCAATAAATTTCCCTCTGAGGACTGCTTTCATTGCATCCCACAGGTCCCAGTAGGTTGTATTTGTATTTTCATTTGCTTGTAGATATTGTTTAATTTCTTCTTTAATTTCCTCTGTGACCCACTGATTGTTCAGGAGTGTGCTATTTAATTTCCATGTGTTTATGGAGTTTTTGCAATTTCTTTCATCGTTAATTTCCAGTTTGATGGCACTGTGATCAGATAGTGTGCATGGGATAATTTCAATTCCTTTGCATTTATTTAAGCATGTTCTATGGGCCAATATATGGTCTATTCTAGAGAATGTACCATGTGAAGCTGAGAAGAATGTATACTCTGATGTTGTTGGGTGGAAAACTCTGTAGACATCTACCAGGTCCATTTGTTCAC
>RJWT010001430.1:0-48418 GCA_004365215.1 Cuniculus paca
AGAGAAGCAGCTGCCAGGCCGCTCTGGGTGAATGTGTGGGGCCTAGGCAGGACCCCAGAGATGTCCTGAATGGCCTGGGCCAATGGGGGACAGACACAAACCGAAGCCCCCACCAGGCTCCTGGCGAAGTTCCAAGCTGAAGGGCTAGGTGGAATTCACTGGTCACGCCCCCAACTTAAGCCCCATTGAGAGCAGCTGCCACTGGGCTGCCCTGGGTGCGCGGGCGGGGTTCTGGGAGGACCCCAGGGACACCCCGAACGTCCGTGGGCAATGGGGGCTGGGCGCCGATTTCTATGGTTCTGGTTGCCCTTTCCCCAGGTGCACAGCTAGGTGGGGTTGGCTGTGCACGCCACGGATGGTCCAGAGCAGCCTGGGCCATGCTGCTCCTGTTGAGTGGGCGGGGCGCAGGTAGGCAGGGCCCCAGGGATGCCCCGAAGGTCTGTGGCTGATGGGGGATGGGCAGAAACTCCTACCAGTCTCTTGGCGAAATCCTCCTTATTGTTCTTATGTTTATTATTTTCTTCCTCCTGTTTGATTTGAGTTTATTTTACTATTGGTTATTTTTTCTTGGTTATTAAGGTATGAGCTGAGATGATTAATTCGAGATTGCCTATTTTTTTCTTTTTTCTTTTAAAGAGAATTAAATCAAACAAAATAAAACAGAATAAAGCCAATCAAAACAAAACAATGAAAGTGATACAGGGCTTCAAAACAAGATAATAGAAAATCAACAATGGCACTGCAATATATCTTGGTATCTTCAAAATAGCTACCCATATCATCAGACATAATAAAATCAAACAAAATAAAATGGAATAAATGCAAACCTAACAAAACAATGAAAATAATACAGGACTTTGAAACAAGATAATAGGAAATTAACAATGGCTACCATAATGCCTCTTGTTATCTTCAAAATAGCTATCCAGACCATCAGACACAGGCATGTAAAATTAACCAAAAAATAAAAAGAAAAACCAGAACTAAGTTGTTTTAACATTTAGATCTTTGATCCATTTTGACTTTAGTTTAGTGCATGGTGATAGACATGGATCTAGTTTTAGTTTTTGACATATGAAAAGCCAGTTTTTCCAGAACCACTTATTAAAGAGGCTATCTTTCTTCCAGTGAACATGTTTGGAACCCTTCATTGAAGATGAGGTGGCTGCATGTTTGTAGTTGTTTCTGTATCTTCTAATCTATTCCGTTAATTTTCATGTATGATTTTATTCCAGTACGAGTCTGATTTTATCACAGTAGCTTTGTAGTATAATTTCAAGTCAGGGATTGTGATGCTTCCTGTCTTGCCTTTGTTGCCCAGGATTGCCTTTGCTACCTAGAGTCTCTTCTGGTTCCAGATGAACTTTAGGAATGATTTTTCTAGATCTGTGAGGTATGCAAATGTTATTTTGATTGGAATTGTGCTAAATCTGTATAACAATTTTGGGAGAATGGCCATTTTCACGATGTTTGCTCTTCCTGTCTGTTATGGTTTGTATCTAGGTGGTCCCCCAAGCCTCATGTAGTCGTGGAAGTGGCTCAATCTAATGTTTGTGATTGACTCATTGTCTAGTGCTGGAATTGGTGGTGTGAGTTCTGCACCCACCCAGGGGTGGAGCCAACATACAATGTAAGGTTGAGAAGAAGGTGCGTTTTTTTCTCTTTTTGTGCAGTTCGCTGTTACTGCTTGCAACCACCATAAACAGCTGCCCCTCGGCCATGCCACCCTGCACTGGAGCCAGCTGAGTATGGACTAAAACCTCCATAACTGTAAGAAATAAATGTCTCCTTCCTTCATGTTGATGTCAGTTGTTTTGTCTCAGCAATGAGAAAAAAGTAACCAAGACACTATCCATGAACAGGGAATGTCTTTCCATTTTCTGAAATCCTCTTCAATTTCTTTTTTCAGAGTAATGTAATTTTCAATGTATAGATCTTTTACTTCTTTTGTTAGACTGATTCCTAAGTACTTCATATTCTTGGATGCTACAGTGAAGGGTGTGGTTTCCCTTATTTCTCTCTCAGTGAGCTTGTTGTTTGTGTACAGGAATGCTATTGATTTCTGGGTGTTGACTTTGTAACCATCTACATTACCAAATTTGGTTATTACACCTAGAAGTCTTTCAGTGGAATTTTGGGGGCATTCTATGCAGAGTATCATATCATCTGCAGATAATGATAATTTAACTTTTTTCTTTGCTATCCTTATTCCTTTTATTTCTCTCTCTTGTTTAATTGCTGTGGCTAATGTTTACAGAACTATATTGAATAGGAATGATGATAATGGACATTCTTGTCTTGTTCCTCATTTTAGGTTGAAAGTTTTCAGTTTTTATCCATTTAGTAGGATGTTGGCTGTTGGTTTATTATATATGGCTTTTATCAGATTGGGGTAAAGACCATCTATTCTAATTTTCTGTAGGTTTCTTTTTCATCAAGAATGAATGTTGGATTTTGTCAAAAGTTTTTCTGCATCAATTGAGATAATCATATGATTCTTGTCTTTGGCTTTATTGATATGGTGTATTACATTTATTGATTTGCATATGTTGAATCACCCCTGCATTCCTGGGATGAATTCCACTTGATCATGGTGCATAATCTTCTTGATGATTTGTAGCATTCTATTTGCCAGTATTTTATTGAGGATTTTTGCATCTATGTTCATTAGCAAGATTGGCCTGTAATTCTGTTTTTGGTTGGATCTTTCTATGATTTAGGTATTATGGTAAACTTGCTTCCAGGAATGTGTTTGGGAGGCTTGCTTCCCTTTCAATCTCATCAAAGAGTTTGAGGAGTGTTGACATTAAGTCTTCCTTGAATTTCTTGTAGAATTCAGCAGTGAATCTATCAGGACCTGGGTTTTTCTTTGTTGGTAAGATTCTAATTACATTTTCAATTTCCTTAACTGAAATTGGGTTATTCAGCAGTTTTACACCTTCTTGATCCAGCTTTGGTAATTCATATGTTTCTAGGAATCTGTCCATTTTTTCTGTGTTACTGAACCTATGAGAGTAATGATTTTTTTGAAGTAGGTATTGATGATCTTTTGTATTTCCACAGGATCTGTAGTGATTTCACCCTTTTCATTTCTTATTGCATGGATTTGAGTTTTTTCTTCCCTCTTTTTGTTAAGATTGGCTAGGGGTTTATCAATTTTATTTATTCTTCCAGAGAACTGACTCTTTGATTCACTAATTCTTTGTATTGTTTTCTTAGTTTTAAGTGCATTGATTTCTGCTCAAATCCTTACAATGTCCTCCTTTTTTGGGTTTTGGTCTTGACTTGCTCTTCTTTTTCTATAAGTTTGAGGTACAACAGTAGGTTGTTTATTTGTGTTCATTCCATTTTCCTGATGTGGGAGTTTACCACTCTAAATTTCCCTCTGAGGACTGCTTTCATTGCATCCCACATGTCTTGGTAAGTTGTATTTGCATTTTTGTTTATTAGTAGATATTGTTTAATTTCTTCTGCAACCCATTGGTTGTTTAGGAGAGTGTTATTTAATTTCCATGTGTTTATAGGGTTCTTGTCAGTTTTTTTGCTATTAATTTCCAATTTTATTGCACTATGGTCAGATCATATGCATGGTATTATTTCAATTCCTTTATGTTTACTTAAGCATGTTCTGTGGGCTAGTATATGGTCTATTTTAGAGAATGACACATGTTCAGCTGAGAAGAATATGTATTCTGATGTTTTTGGGTGGAACACTCGGTACATATCTACTAGGTCCATTTGTTCACAAGTTTGATTCAGTTCTGTAATGTCTTTGCTGATTTTTTGTTTGGTTGATCTGTCTCTTTGTGACAATAGGGTGTTAAGGTCCATCATTATAATTGTATTATTGCTTATTTGATTTTTCATGTCTATTAAGATTTGTCTTACTTGGTTGTTCCTATATTTGGTGTATATATATTTATGATTGTAATCTCTTCCTCTTCAAATTTTCCCCTAATGAGTATGTAGTGACCTTCTTTATCACTTTTGATCATTCTTGGTTTGAAGTTCACATTGTCTTCAAACAGAATAGCTACCCCTGCTTTTTTCTGGGCTCCTGTTACATGGAGTATTGTTTTCCATCCTTTGACTTTTAGTCTATGAATTTTCTTTTGAGTTAAATGTGTTTCTTATATGCAGCATATTGTTGGATTTTGTTTCTTAATCCACTCTGCCAGTCTGTTTCCGTTTATTGGTGAGTTGAGACCATTTACACTGATGGACATAACTGATATGTACTGACTTTTCCCTGTCACATTATCTTTCTGTTGTTGGCTTTCTACTTTTTGTGTTTAATTGTTTGTCCTGCTTAGTGGTTTCCTCCTACTGTTGTTCTTGGAATTGTAGGTAACTTTGTCTCTTTCTAGAGTATTTTTCAGTACTCTTTATAGTGTTAGTTTGGTGGTCATGAATCTTTCAGTTGTCCTTTGTCATGGAAGTATCTTATTTCTTCATCAATTTTCAAAGATAGTTTTTCAGGGTACATCAATCTGGGTTGATGTACTTCCAAGAACTTCCACAACTTCACTCCAAGTACTTTACTCCAAGCTCTTCTTGACTTGATGGTTTGTGTTGAGAAGTCTGCCATGATTCTGATAAGTTTTCCTTCATAGGTGATCTGTTTCTTTTCTCTGATAGCTTTTAATATTCTGTTCTTGTGCAGAATTTTTGATATCCTAATCATTATATGTCTGGGTGAGGATTTATTTTGGTTATGGCTAGTTGGGGTCCTATATGCCTTGCTTATGTGTATATCAGATTCTTTTCCCATGTTTGGAGTATTTTCTGCTATTATTTCTGTAAATATTTCTCATGTGTCATTTGTGTTGACCCCTGCTTCTTCATTGACACCTATCAGTCTTATATTGTTTCTCTTTGCATCATCTTGCAGCTGTTGAATTGTGGTTTCCTGGTTCCTTATTTTTAAGAGATCTTTTCTTTCATGATAATAATCTTCCATTCTGTCTTCAAGGTCTGAGAATCTATCTTCTGCTTCATTCACGTGGTTTTGCCAGCTTTCCATGGAATTTTTAATTTCCTATCTCTTTAAATTTGTTTCATGCATTCCAATTCTGTCTTATATTGTTCATTCAAGGTTTCCATCATTTTCTTATGTTTCTCTGTTTTTTTTAATCTAGATCTTCTTTAGATACACTCAACATTTCTTTCATGATGTTTGTCATTTCCTTTTTTACCTGAGAGATTATTTCTGATCTGATTTCCTCTATAACTTCGTGGAGTTGTTTCTTTACTTCAATTGCTGAAAGTTCAGTTGTGTGATTTCCAGTGTCTTCCATTTCACTGTCTTGTGGGTTTTCTCTCAGTGGGCTGGAGATCTGAGACTGCATCTTGCTCTTTCATTTTGTCATTTTGCTCTGGGACCTGTGCAGCTGGCATGGCATCCTTCTGATGGATTGCAGTGGAACTCTGCACTGGGCAGAGCTTCAGTCCTCCAATATGCACATGGCTAGCTGGGGTGCATTCCCAAACTATGGCACTGGAGCCTTGCACCATGTTGGGCAGAGCTCAAAATCTTCAGAACCCATCAGCTAGGCTGGTCACCCCCTCAATGTGGGGCTCTGGGCAGGGCAGGGCTCATTACCTCTGTGACCTGTGAGGCTGGCTATGTGTTCCCCAGATGGACTGTGCTGGGATGCTGGGCTGGGCAGAGCTTGGGTCCCCCATGCAGCTAGCAGGGTCACATCTCTGGAGTTTGGTGCCAGGGTCTTGTGCTTGACTGGATGGAGTTCAGAACCTCTAGGACCTGTGCACCTGGCCGGGTCACACCCCTGGAGTGTGGCTCTAGGCCTTGTGCCTGGCTGGGTGGAGTTCAGAACCTCACTGACCCAGGCAACCAGCTGGGATGCAGCCCTGGAGTGTGACACCAGGGCCTTGTGCCTGGCTGGGAGGAGTTCAGAGCCTCTGGATCAAGTGGATAGCCAGGATGCACTTCCCTCTTTAAGTAATTTTATGTCCATTGATTTAAAATCCTTGCCAGATAAGTCTAGCCACAGATAAGCTGCAGTCTGTGTGAGTCCTAGCACTGTTGTAAGAAGATTCCACCAGTTAGGTAGTTGAAAACTGCAGAAATGTATTCTCTTACAGTTCTGCATGCCATGAGTCTGAAATCAAGGTGTTATCAAGGTTGGTTTCTTCTGGGAGCTCTGAGGGAATTTCTGCCAGTCCTTTCATCTAGCTTTTGGTGACCTCTCATCTAGCTTCTGGTGACCATTTCATATTCCCAGCTGAACTGAGTTATCATGGTTCTCAGAAATTAGAGGATTTTACGCTGCTTTTCCTCTGAGAAGCTTCCACTGCCCTCTTTGGTGGAGCTCTGGTCTTTGCCTGGCCAAGAATGGCTGTGCCTCTCTTGGAAGGAGCTTCGGCCCTCACTCTCACCTTGCGTGTTGTCTACTGACCTTTGGCGCAGATACTGGGCTGGGAGCTCTGGTCTTCACCTTTGTCTTGAGTGTTGTCTCCTGGTTCTCCATGTGGATTCTTCAGCTTCCAGCATTAGCCTTCCACCTGGCCCACACAGATTCTCTAGAGTCCGAGCTAGCCCTTGGACTTTCCTGCACAGATCTTTCAGTCTTCCATTGTGGATTCCTGGGCCTCCTGGTGTGAATTTGCATGGGACATTGTCATGGGGTCCAGGCCCTTGGCTGGATTCTTCAGATCTCTAGCACGTGGTCAGATCTCTTACACTCTTTTGCACTTGACTCTGGTAAGCATTGACTAACACAGGGGGTCACAGCCAAACCATAGGAGAGACTCTGGATCTTATTTAAACTTTTGATGTTTTCTGGATTCTGCTAATGCCACTCCATGAGGGGATGGGAAGGGAGAGGCTTATTTATTACTGCTATGGAGGGGAAGAACCTCAATTTCATATTTGACTTTCACTGACACCAGAGTTGGTAGAGCTCTTCAATGTGGAGAGTAGGGTGAAACTTCTGGTTTCCCACTAGGCTTCCACTGCCATCTCCCCAGCTGGGGATGGGAATGGGGATGGGAATGCCTCACTGGTGATCACCAAGTACTTTCCAATGACACACAGAGGTGTGTCCTTGTTAATTCTAGTGGCATATTTCTTGTGACACCATCCTACTGGGGAGAGGAAATTATTACTGCCTGGTAGAAGTGGAAGTCTGGGCTGTCCATTTAGCCTTTGCTGACATTTACGTGGGAGGAGATCAAAGTATTTTTACGTGGTATTTCATTGGAGTAAAGCAGTTAATATCAGTAAGTTTTCTGTCTTAACAGGCTGCTTCTTCCCCAGTCCTTTGTCTTAGGAGCATGAGCTTTGTTGTATTGTCCTACACAGTGATGACAAACCTTTGGAGCCTTCAATGACAATGAACAGCTGGCTGTGGCACACATGCCCTAGGCTCACCATTAGTGGCCTGCTCCATTGGCATTTAGGTGACTGGTTTCCTCAGCTCTAAGTCTGGGATGCATGATGCAAAAAGATGACCCAGAGAAGTCTCTACCATGTTATACTGTGGCTGAGTTTGCCTTCTTATCTCCATCTTTCAGAGTCTTCTTAAGGTTATTTTTATTTAAAAAAAAACACCCAGGTATTTTAGTTGCGCTTAGTGAGAGGTAGAGGTAAAATGTATCTACTCTATCTCTCTGGAATCAGAAGTCCCTTGCTAGATATTTTTGCAACCTATTATTATAGTAAATTATGTTAATATTTTTGCTGGTGTTGAACAATCCTAGTATTATTAGAATAAATCCTACTAGTCCATGCTGAACTATTCTTTTTAATACAGATCTAAATTTAATTTGCTAATATTTTACTTAGAATTGTTGCATCTGTATTCATAAGTGAACTGGTTTACAGATTCTTGGTGTATGTGTGCACAGGCATGCACTATGTGTTTGCATGCTGTCATTTTCAGGATTTCACTTACCTCTTTGAGTGATTGGAGAGGCTTTCCATATTTTCCTACACTATGAAAAGTTTAAACAACATGGGCTGCATTCATCCCTTGAATATTAAATAAGTATTCCCTGTAAAGCCTTTGACTTTGGTGCTGCTTTTGCACAATCGCTTTCTTCTGTGCTTCCCTGATTATCGCAGATTCTCGCTTCACCTTAAGTCAAGTTTGATATATTTATTTTCCAAGAAAATCATTATTTCAAATTTATCAGTGACAATGTGAATTGTATTCTCTAGTAACCTTAAATCTCTTTATGTAGCTCAATGCTCTTTGTAAAAATGTTGAGTTATTTGGGTTTCCTTTCTTTCATACTTCGCTGGCTTGGCAGGAGTTTGTACATTTTATTAGAATTTTCAAATAATCTATCCTTAGTTTATTCAGTTCTACTGAGTTTTTTTTTTCTTTTTAATGCTTTCTTGTTTGATTTAAACTATAAAAGCTAAATCTTTCATCTTACCTTTTTAAAAATTCTATAGTTTATTGTCTAACTTATTGAACTGAAAGCTTGGTTGATTTATTTCCTTTCTTTCCTTTTTAATAACAATAGTATTTTGGGTGATCAGTTTTCTTTGAGTTCAGATTTAGTGTTTATCTCATGGGACTTTATATGTAGTGATCTTTGTGTATTTAATGTTTAAATGATCTTAATTTTGATTTTCAGTTACCTTTGGGAAGTGTTTTTGAAATTTTTGATTAGCTTTTGATATTACTCTTTTGATAAATGTTTCTAGTTTTGTCATATTATGGTCAGAGAAATTACTTTATGCATTATATTAAAGTTTTCTTGGCCAAACTTTATGAATATAAGATGCCTTATTGGTAGGTTATGAAGTTCTATATCTAATGAGTCATGTGACTTAATTATAGTTGTAATTGTGTTCTATTTATTTTTTGTGTATACTTCATGAAAAAATTTGTAAGAGTGGCATTTCAATGTATGCCACTATGCTATTATCTACTTATCTTTCTGAAAGTTTTTTCTGCTCTATATATTTCAGTTCCTTTCTGTTTCATGATGACTGTGAACTTTTGTCAATGATATTCCTCCTGGCTTTCCAATGTATCTATGAGCTTATCTTTATATTAATTTTTCTTCTGTCACTTTAATGTGATTTGGCAGAATGGGGAGGTGTGTATGACTGGTCAACCTACCATCTCAATCTTGAATTATACATACATATGGTACCTGTGATTGTACCATAAATGCAAATTACAACCTTGTCTTTCAGATTTCTTAACAAGAAGACTGAATGTTATAGTTATCTTTCCAGGAAAGGTCAAGAGGGCTTACTATCTATGATCATATATGAAAAGAGTTTATGGGCATACTTTATGGGGGAAAGTAGAAAATCTATGTCACAAAACATGCCATTACCATATTAGACTAAAATGATGTTACCTGAAATTATTTGCTGATTTCCAGATGTTTTTCTACACTTACTCTCCTTTCGTACAATCTGTCCTTCACATTGACACAAGTGAGCTCTTTCTAAAAAGACCCGATCATGCATCTTTCCCTCTCATCAGCATGGATGGCTCTCTAGTACCTGTGAACAGTGTTCCAGGACCTTGGCAGAACATTCAGAACTCATGCTTTTCTGGCCTTCCTTAGAGTTACATCTTTCATTGTCCCTCTTTTCTGGCCCCTTAAACTTTATGTTCACCTTCTCCAGACTATTCTCTGTTCTCTACAGGTATTGATGCATATTCGCTAGTCTCTGCCTTACTTCCTGCTGACGCTCTTTCTCCTTGGGTATTCTTCCCACCCTCATTCCTGCCTTATGGATATCCCCCTCATCCTTCAAGGATGGATCACATATCAGATTTTCTCTGACGTCTTCTAGGAGTAACCCACAGGTGACTTATTGTCCCTTCCTCTAATGTCCTGTGCTATACCTCTGGTGTCAATGTTCACTGTCCAGCTTTAACTGGAGAGGTGTGTGTGTGTGCTCTTCCCATTAGCTTGCAAACTTTTCTGAAGGACTGAGCTGTGTCTAATCTTTCCTCTCTTCTTAAGGCCTCAAAGAACCCATCATGGAAAATATATGGCTAAACTGAATCGAATTCTGGGACAGGGTAGTGGAGGCAGCAACTAGCAGGGACTAAAAAGACAAGTGCTGAGAGTAGTTACCAATTAAGAACAAACATATCCAGATCTGAGCTGGAAATAAGGGCAGCTCCCTTCAAATAAATGGGTCTGGACATAGAAGACAATCTAGATAAGCTTTTCCTCCAACCTGCCTACAATAGGCAAGGAGGATATAGCCCAGTAAATGAAGGGTCCCACCCTTTCACCCTTCCTGCAGATCTACCAATACATAGAGGGGAGAGTGGGGACAGGGCTACTGGTGGCTTGCAGGTCACTGAGCAAGTTGTAGTACCTTTCTGGCTAGGTAGGACAGCAAACCTGCTGGAGAACCTGGTCAAAGACAGAGTCAAAACTGTTCCAGGGAGCAAGTCACAAGACTAATTCTAACTTCATGGAAATAGCCCAAGACCTTGTGGCAAGATTATTTGGGTGAAAGTAGCTCATGAATCCTTCACAATGATTTTTCTGTTATATTTCAAGCCACGCATCTGCTCCCAACTTTAAACGGCTGCATTATAATCAAATTCCATCAGCATGTTTTACAATTTAAGGTTGATCAGTTTCATCTAATTTAGATGCTCTGGCAAGCAATAGGAAAATCAGTATGGTGATTCCTCAATAAACTAAAACTGGAAGTTCCATTTGATCCAGTTATTCTTCTTCTAGGTATCTTCCTGAAAGAGTTAAGTACATGATATCACAGTGATGTATGCATACCCATGTATTGCAGCACAACTCATAAGAGTTAAATCTTGGAAGCAGCTTGTATGTCCTTCAACATAAATAGCAATTATACACAGCGGAGTGTTATGCTGCCACAAAGGATAAATTTGAGTCTTTTGCAGGAAAATGATGCACCTTATATTGCATAGTTTCTCTTACATAAGAAACCCATAATATAAAAAAGGAGTAAGATAAAAGATAATAGGAAACAGGGAGATAGAGTTTTTGAAAAAGGGAAAGGGAATGAGAGATGAAGGGAGGGGAGATAAAAGGGGGAAAAGGAGGTGAAAAAAAGACATGTTATGTACATGTGCCTGCTCTACACAAGGAATGTAATCATTATGTACTGCAAACATGTACTAATAAAGATCAAAATTAAAAAAAGGAAAAGTCTCGGTCACCAAGTAGTAAATTTATAGTACCTGAATTCCCCAAACATGATTTCTCAAGAGACTTCTACCAATATAGGGGTTTATATTTCAGTTCTATCACTCCCTACTCATGTGATCTCAAGCAACTTCACCTTTATAGGTTTTCCTCATCTGTAAAATAAAGATAGTAATAGCATCTACTTCAAAGACTTTTGTGAATGTTAAGTGCAATAATGCATGCAAGCATTCAGCACAGTGCTGGACACATCCTGTGTACTCTATAAATATTAACTATTTCTGTTATTATCTTGCACAGTAAAGAGCAAAGTTGTGTGGTTATATGGTGGCAGCTGAGGGCCAGGACCAGTGCAGAAAGCAGCTACTTGGAATCCTTTTAGCAGCCCAGTATGTTGGTGCAGTGTTAAATTAAGGCCCATTAATTCATTGTGAAAACAAGCCTTCAAAAAGGGCCTGGAATTTGCAGTTTCTCCTCCTGAATTAATGCTGCATGGCGCTCTATTTTGGGAATAATAAATGCTAACTCAACAGTGGACAAAACCCCTGCTCTTGTGTGGGCAGGATGGCCATGCTGGGTGGCTGTTTGTGCTGCCTGCCTTCTCTCTGGTTGGAAGCTACTGAGCACTTTTCTGTCAGTGATTTAACCCAAGGCCATCGCCCTCAGCACTCAGCGTGGATGTGAAGTGGACACAAATGTGATGTTGGTGGTGAAGAGGCAGAGGAGACAAGCCTGGTGCTCCACCTTGGGGAACATGCACAATGTTAGGGGAGCAGGGGGAGTCTCCAACAAGGGACACGAGCTGTCGCTGATTGACCAGAATCATAGATGTGTCTGGGATAGAAGTTGGAGCCAACATGCATCTGTATCTCATTAGTCCTGTGCTTTACAGATGAACGCAGGGCTTAGGGGGTAATGTCGTATCAAAAAGCACCCAAAATAAAGATACAGAGAATGAGAATCTGATGTATTTACTGACTTAATTTCACAATGAGTGATGCTGGAAGACCCCAGAGTTCAAGAAAGTTGCCTACAGTGATTCCTAAGAAACTCACTTTGAATCACACATTGTTAGCGCTGAAAGTGACTTCAGAAATGCTTTAGTTCAGTCGCTCACATGAAAAAAGGCTCCGTTTCTGAAACTTTTGTTGTTTGCATGATAGATTTTCTGGACTAGTCCTCTAATATGCATTTTTCTCCAATTTTCCCCACCAGTTTGTCTTTTGCTGTATGTTCCGGGGGATATATCTCCATCTTATCTTCAATCTCAAGAGCTACTATTGTTTTTGTTGTTCAACTCTTCTTGACAACAATTCTTTCTTCCATATTGTGCATACTGTGATTGAAAGCCTCCCCTATCTCCACTTCCACCAAGTTGCCTTTTTACTCCTATTTATTTTAGTCCCTGTCTTCCACATGAACATTTTTAGCAAATATCTGCAAGCAGGCAGCATAGTTGTAGTTCTTATTTAAAAGCTGATTGGGCCAGGCATGGTGACACACACCTATAATCTTGGGAAGCTGAGGCAGGAGAATCACCATGCATTTGAGGGCTGCCTGGGCTATATAGTGAGTTCAAGGCCAGTCTGAACTACATGGTATGACTTTCTCTCAATAAAGCCAAAAAATAAAAACTGGCTGGAAATCCTGCTTATGGGTGGAATTGTCATTTGAGGTAGTCTTTGGGAGGTGGTCTTTTGGGAATCCCAATATCTGTACCTTTAGGTTTTTCCTTGTAGATTGTCAGATGCTCTACAGAAGATCTTTCTATGTCCTGTCTGCATTTTGGGAACTGAAGGAAGGAAGAGGCCTGTAGAGTTGGCTTTATGGAGGGTGTAAACATTTACTAACCCAGCACCCGGCTCTCAGTCATTCTTGAGGGTTCTCTAGTCCCTCTGTTTGTTCTTTCTTCAGAGAATAGACCTTTTAGAAACTAAACTTTCAATCCCAGGGATCTAGATACTTTTTAAAAAGACACTCAATCATAACCTTCTTTTCCTTGTATTTTAATCTTCACTTCCTGCGGATTATGGTGATGGTGCTGGGTTGTCTGTGATGTAAACCAGGTTGCTTCCTGGCTTCCCTTACTCTTGATGGAGGATCAGGTTTCTTAGTTACAGCCCTTCCAACTGCTCCTTTAAGTGCTCTTTAGGTTCCAAAATTTTGTTGCATTTATATCCTTCACTTACTTAAAAAAATCTATAGGCTTATCCATTAAAAGAATATTTTATTATTTTGGTGGGACTTAAGCAAAAACCAAACTAAATACATCTGCTTAATCTGCCAACTTTAACTTTTAAAAAACAGACATAATACATGCCTTCTTCAGAAAGATTAGAATATATTGTTACGAGAAAAAGAAGATACAGTCAGGGTAGTAATGCTATTACCCTAGAAAAACCATTATTAGTATCACAGTGGTAAATCTTTCTATGATTTCATGTATTTGAATATTTATATAAGTATAATTGGGAATCAATAAACATTTTCAACCTGTTTTCTCAATATGATATAAACACCTTTTCATGTCACTAAATATATTTTAAATCATTTTAATTCATGAAATATTTCATAATGTATATTTTCATCTAGTTCCACTTTATTGGTTTTATAGGTTTTCTCCAGTCATTTTCCAGGATTATTATCATGAAAGCAATGCTCAAAACTTTCTCTAAATCTCGATTGTTTTCTTGAAATAAACGATTACTCTAAAAGTGCACTTATTATAGTTCTTTTAATTCTCCTTGCCCAGCTGTCTCCAGAAAGATAACATGTATGTCACCAGTAGTATGTCAGAGACTGGCTTCTTTACCTTCTCTGAGATGACTATTTGGTTTTAAAACACCACCCATTCAATAGGCCCAAATGGTGCATTGCTAGGATTTTGATTTGTGTATTTTTGGATTACTGCCGAGGTTGAGCATCTCTTCCTATGCCTTGGTCATGTATATTTCTTCTTTTCTGAACAGACCTCACAGTGGTAGTAGGATTTATAGTTACACTTCGAGGTGCAGAAGTGTAACTGTCTTCATTTTTTATAACTTAGCTTAACTCATTCTTGAATTTCTCCCGTTTCCAACTCAGCAGAAACAAACCCACGGCTGATTCAATATAACTTCCTGCCCAGTGACTTGCAGGTGAACATTGCCTTCCTCCCATATCCCTTTCGGTCTGTTTGCTGTTCTTTGATCCCTTGGTTGTTGCTAGGTGCCTCTGTACTTGAGCAATGGGGTGCTGCTGGCGCCCCCTGCTGTTCAGATCCCACTCCAGCTGGTACAGGTTAGCCAATAATAGCCTTGGGCTCCAGGCTTGGGACAGGTCTCTGAACAACAAAAGAGGCGGGAATAACTCAGGAGAGCGCTTTTAAGCCTCTTTGTGTAGACCCCTCTGCTGACATTTCCAGCCTGTTGTCATCCCTTTAGTCTTCCAGGTGGCTGCCAGGGTTCTGGGTGGGAAATGTACCAAAACTTCTTTTCCTCATGTCCTTATCTGATGGCAAGAGATACCCACTTCTGGCTAGCCTGCTCTATCTGCTTTCTACTTGCTCTCTTAAGAGACTTTAATTTCTTTTTGAGTAGAAAAACTGCTCTCACCCTTTATCCAACATCATGCCAACTCTGTGATCTTGGCACTCCAGGATTTGATCTTTTCTATGGCATTTACAAAGAAAATGGTTTCTCTTGCAAATCAAAAAGACTTTGACTACTGTTACACAGAGGTCTTTCAAGTTCAGTTTCGAAAGTTACATCTTAGCAGCAACTTTTTTTCCCCTAGGCCAGATGGCTCACACCTGGGATGCTCATTAAAATTATCTAGGGTGATTTGAAAAATTCTAATGCCCAGGCAGCACCCCAGAAATGAGAACTCTTGAGACTGGGTCCAGACAACTGCATATTTTACAACCTTTAGCTAGTTCTGATGTGTAAACAGAACAGAGAAAGACTATTCCAGACTGAGGCTGTTTTCCCCAACCTGTAAGCCAATCTACCTGACCCCCGGATGCTTGAAGATAGAAGGTCTTGAGGCAGGGAAGTTGGGTACAAACTGGGCTTCTAGTTTGGGACTGTGAAGTGTTCCCAGCACCTGGGTTTCATATCTGCACCTTGGAGGCCAAAGGGACTCTCAGCTGGTATGGATTCCTCTTCAGCTGTCTTTCCTGCCTGGAGATGGAGCATCTGCAAATGCAGCCCAGCTGGGAGTAGGGAGAAGACCACCCTGGTCCTCTTTAGCCAGTGTGGGAGGGAAAGGGTTTCCTCTGCTGCTGGAGTTTGTCAAGGATCAATATGTTGCAACATATGTTTTACAGCTTCCTGAGGTCTCTGATAAATCTCTGGAAACTCCTTTGTGGTTTTGTTTCCCTCAAGGTTAGGAAGCCAACTGTTTCCTTTAATGTACAGATGCCCTGAGGCAGGGAGCTCATTTCCATCCAAATTGGAAGCTTCTGGGGGAAGCTGGCACTCCTCCTGCAGGACAAGATGGTACAGCTGGGCAGGCAGTGGGTAGACTCCCACCTTGGCCATGACTTCTGGCATTATATGCTCAGAGCACAGGAGAGCAGGACCACTCCTCAAAACCTGATTGAAATGACTTGGTTCTTTTCTCCACAACTGCATAGTTTAGCTTTCTGTGTGTAAGGGATTTGGATGGAGAATTAGGCACATATCCTACCTTCAGATCCCTTGCCAGGTAGCAAAGGTGATAATTAGCTACTGTTATTTCCAGCACCTACTTCATGTCAACCACTGGTGATAGAGATAATAATGGAAATGATAATGCCTCCCACTCATTTAGGTGGTTATATAAACTTGATCCTTTCAAATACTCTCTACATTCCTCACAAGAAAGGAATGTATGATGTCTGGCTACTGAAATTATGGCCCATAACCAGGACCTATGGCATCACTTGAGACTTTGTTAGAAAGACACAACATCAAGCTTACACCAGACTACTGAATCTGAACCTGTAGCCTAACTAGATTCTCAGGTGTTTCCTGTCAGACTGCTAGCCCCATTTCACAGACAAACAAATAGGCTTAGAGGGAATTGAGCATAATCAAGACTTAAGGCACCAAAAGTTAAGTGAATGTTTCAACCCACATCTGGTTCTAAGATTAACCTATTTGTTTTCCACTGTACAGTGCTGCTTCTCAGGACTCAAATGACCTTGGTAAAACTAGACTGCAGCCCAGCTGAAGAGCTAAGTACCCGAGAAGGAGCACTCTTTAGGTTCCAGATTTCAGATCCCGAAACAGGCAGGAGGGATTCCTGAATGAGAGGGCATTTGAGTCATTTCTAGAAGGGTGAAAAAAATCTGCAGAGAAAGAGACAAGCCTACTGGAGGTAGAGGAAGCATCATGAGTAAAGACTGGAAGATTATCACTGACCTGGTCTCCTAGGTTCAGATGCAACAAAAAATTCCAGGCAGGATGGTTGTGGTTTACAAAAGCTTAGATTCTTCCTTAGTCCATGACTGCCAAGGGAACAGCCATGCAGCCCCTGCCCCAGCTGCTGGGTGTTTAGAGATGAATGTGTCTAAAGATAACTGGGCCTTTGGCTCCTGCCTTCCTGGGCCTGGTTACAGAATCCTTCTTTACTGAACAATAACAAGCGATCTATTTGGAAGTCATCATGTGACCTTGTCCTCATTCTCTGTTCTTAACTTGGTGATCAATCATCTTCCCAAAATATAGATACTAACTGTGGTGGTACGAGTCAAAGACAAAACCAAACACCATATAGAAATGGATTTTATTGATGCAATAAGGAGAGTACTTTAGATCTTAAGATCAGAGTGTCTCATCAGAGTTTTTATTATTATTTTTTGCCTTAGACTTTTGTAATAAGGAGTACCCAAGTTATAGTTGGAGCGATGTTACAGTTGGATTGGTTTTACAATCTCAGGGAGTCTCAGCAGAACAGGAAATGTTTATCTTTGTGTCTTAACAGTTTCAGGAAGACAAACAGTTGACCTAATTGTTTGTGAGAAAAAGACTGCTCTTACCGTAGTAAACAAAAGGGTCATCCTCAAGTCTTTTCTGAGTCTTGTGGGAAAGGGCGGTTCTTGGCCATCTGTCATTTCCTCAAACATGGAAAGGGTGGAGAGTATATTTAGCTCTCTGTGTTTTCCTGGGATTGGGAGATATTATAACATCGCCATTCCAGAAATTTTATATACAAACTTTTAAGAGGCACGAGCTGGTTGGAGAAGAGGACTAGAATATTCCTTTGCAGTTGAAATTCCATGGAAAGTACATTATGTGTACCTGGGTTACATATCAATAAAAATCGATAAAAACAACAGTTTTTTCAGGTTGGTCGAATTTACATTTTACATTAGACTACGAAAGCATGACTTTTTCACATCAAACATTGTGACTGTGACAGATATAACATTATGCTAACAATTGATACACAGGTCAATCCAGGAACAGAGAGAGTAGGGAGTAGAGGATGTTGCAAAGGCCCCCAAAGCTGCCCTTTACTGCCATCACAGTTGAGACTTGCTGCAGGTGAGACAGGGCATCACAGTGTCTTGAATTTCGATCCGTGTACTATATGCTTAGAAGCACCCAGGATGTTTAGGCTTCCTCTAGGAGCTGCTGAATCATTTTTAGGCCTCCTCTAGGAGCTGCTGAATCAGAATCTGGGCCTAGGTTAGGGTATGGCCAGTAAATCTGAATCTGCAGCCTACCTGGAATCTCAGGTGGTTTCTATATAGACTCCTGTCCCCATTCTATAGACTAGCAAAAGACTCAGAGAGGATTGAGCTTGCTCAAGGCTACAGGGTATCAAAAGTTAAGTGGAAATTGTACAGCTATGGAGAAAAGAACCAAGTTATTTTTATAAAACCAAGTTATTTCTACAAAACTCAGTTCTCCAGTCCTTGGTAGAATGAGGTCAGAGAAAGCTTCCCTATGAAAGAGATAATGGAAGGGTGACAGAAAGGATGGATGAGATTTGAAGATAAGAAAAGGGGCCTTGCAGATAAGGAGAATAGAATATGCAAAGGCCTCAAGGTAGGAAGGAACCTAGGACACTTGTGACTCAGACAGAAGCTCTGATGACTAGAAAGCAATTGGCAAGGAAGAGAATACATAGTGTGGGGCTACTGGGAAAGTGTTGGGTGTTCCAGCAGGCCCTGGAAGGCCATCCTATGCCTTTTTGACTGCAACTTAAGAGAAGGAAAAATCAGTGAGGGTTTTACTTAGAGGTGAGAAGGAGAGGTGAGGCTGTGATTTGATCTCTGACCCACCTCGTTCAAACATAAACTCACACTTTCCACCAGCCCTCAACCTGGTTTTTCTCTGATGCCATCATCGAGGGCCACCACCTACCAGACATCTAATCTGGAATGTTGAGCATCACCTGACCTCTTTAATCTTATTCCAAATATCCCCTGAATCCATCTACCTCTCTCTATAACCCCTTCTCCTGAGATTGTATAGCATCTTCTCTCACCTGTACAGTAACTGTATACAACCCAAGATTCCTGATCCCTGGTGCCTTCCCCTCTGCTCATTTTCCCCCAAAAGTAGTTAGAATGACCTTTGTAAACTTTCTAGATCCTCAAACAATTTAATTTGGAAACCGTCCTTAGTGCACCATGTTTTGTGATCCTCTCAGATCAGCTTTCACCACTGGACCTCACCTCTGACTCCTAGGGAGCCCAGAGAGTCCTCACCTCCAGGCCTCTCCATTCTGTCTGGCATTTGACCTTGACTGGCACCTCACTGACCCCAACACAGAAGCCATCTCTTAACTCAAGGTCACTTGGGAAGCCTTGACTTTCCCAGAGGGGTTAGGAGCTCTTGCTGTGTGATTCTGCAGTCCTGTCTAGCCTGCTGTGCATCATACTGCTGGCGTCCACTCTTGATCTTCCTGTGGGACCCTGGTCCCTCTGTGATGGCAGCATCTAGGTCTTTCTTCTCATCATCTGGTATCTGGTAGAGCAACTGCCACCAAAGTGTTCAGTGGATTTTTATCAGCTAGTCTAACATAAGTTTCTCTGCTTCTCCAGCATGCCCTGGCAAGGGAAAATGGTGGCAACATCAATAGGGTAGCTTTCAGCTGCTGGCCATCGCTTTCTGGGATGTTCTCTCCCTAGCTCCATATGTCCACCCCACCTCACTGACTCTTCATCTTCTCCCCTTTGGCTTTAATGCTTATAAGACCATCCAGGATAATTAAAAGAGAGACATTTTATGCTGTTTATGGGGCTTTGATCAAAGATTTTAATTAACCCACCTTGCTTTGAGCCTTTAAAAGTTCATTCCTCAGGGCTGATCATTTGATAATGGAATTAATGCTTCTTGGCTAAGTAAGGGATGGGGAGGTTCTTACAAGAAGGGCCTAGAAATTGTCTCATTAACCCTTCCTAAACCAGATAGATTTCAGCTTAGCATACAGGATTTCTCAGTCTGATCTGTTCACTGATGGGATGATGTGCTTGCAGTGATAGTAAGAACCCTGCTACTGGTGGTATGCTGGCAGGCATACACACAGATGCTAGACAGTCACCTATAAGGGAAGCTAAAGCTGTGAATCAGTTATTGCATCATTGATCAGGCAAGGTCACTTTTTTTTAACTTTCCAGACCTAGGATTCTCTTTCTCCCCTGGCAGTTCCAGGCAGGGGCAGGGTAGCTTTGCACTGACACATAGAGACAAAATCTTGGAACTTTGATTTGAGGCTGAATGTGCATTTCTGATAAGAATATACAGATTAAAGAAAAAAAACCCCACATGGAGCCAATACCCTTGCACAAATCAACCTCCTGACCAGCTTCCTTTGCCAAATATGTGTGCAGGTGCTACCGCAGAGGTTCTAACAAGATCCTGAAATCCTGTTTGTGGAGCCCCAGACTGACTGTCTTGAGCAATTGTGCACCATACACTCCTCATAACAACCCTCCTGGAACCCAGGTCCTGCTGTTCTTAGATGCCAGTAGCTCCCAGACACATTAGCATCTCATGATTCAGATGATAACCTTGGTAAGATAATCCCACATTAAGCTAGGAAGGAAAACAGAGTGAATTTAAGAATATCTGGGGCAGGTGGAGTAGATGAGGTGGGGAAGATGATGAGACATTTTCTACTAAAATCAGTCAAGCTGACTCTTTTCCAGGCACCGTGCCAAGTGCTCTATGCGTATGATCTCATGTTATTCTGACCAGTATTATTATTTTTCTCATCTTATGGATGAATAAATCAAGGTTTCTTGAAATATGATTAACTAGTGTCTGTAGGATGAAGGCCACAGTGTTTCTAGCTCTTCCTGGTCTGCGCTCCAGAAAACTCTTCTCCAAGAAATTTCCCTGTCTGCAAGAACTTGCCTATTTTTCCCCTACTTTCTTAGCTGAAATGCTGGCCCACCCTCCACTCTCAACTGGTGTGTAAGCCCCTAGCTGCAGCTTCCCTTGGACTCCCAAATGCTCACTTATACTTCTAGTTTGCCAGTTATTCCCTTCTTTCTGGCATTATAAATGTCTGCTTTAAAGACACAGATAAAAAAATAGAGGAGCATAGGAAAATGAAGGAAACCATGAATGATCAGTATAAGAGAGATTTAGAATGCATGAAACAGAGTCATAGAGATATCCAGAAAATTAAAAACTCAATTGAAAGCTGGCAAATTCACTTGAAAGACACTGAATACAGACTTTCAAAGCTTGAAGATAGGTTTGCAGCTTGTGATCGTGAAAGGAAAGATCCTTTAAAAATAACAAGGACTCAGGAAGTAACAATTCAACAGCTGGTGGACAACTCAAAGAAGCATAACTTAAGAATTAAAAATGTGAGTGAAGAAGCAGCGGTCAAGACAAATGACATCAGGACCTTATTTACAGATATAATTTATGAGAACTTCCCAAGAATGGAAAAAGAATATGACATTCAAATAAGTGAGGCATATAGAACTCCAACTAGCCATAACCAAAACAAATCTACACCCAGACATATAATAATCAAGATCCCAGAAACTCAAATCAAGAACAGAATATTAAAACTGTTAGAGAAAAGAAACAGATCACATATAAAGGAAAACCTATCAGAATCACAGCAGACTTCTCAACACAAACCATCAAGTCAAGAAGAGGCTGGAGTGAAGTAATGCAAATTCTGAAAGAAAACAACTTCCAACCCAGACTGATGTACCCTGCAAAATTTTCTTTCAAAATTAATGGAGAAACAAGATACTTCCATGACAAAGAACAACTCAAGGAATTCATGACCACCAAACCAACCCTACAAAGATTACTAACGGGCATTTTAGAGAGAGAGAAAAAGGACCATGGTCTCAGGAACAATGTCAGAGGGGGACCATCAAGTGGGGCCAGTCGACTGAATGGAGAGGAAAAATAGGGAGCCAATGGCAGGAAAATAGCATGACAGAGACAATGAAGTGCAAGAGGGCCTCAAGGCACCAATAGAAAGAAATAGAGGCATAGTGGATCAGGAGACAGGATCCATCAATATGTTCTATACAAGAAACACATTTAACTAGAAAGAAAATTCATAGACCGAAAGTCAAAGGAGAGAGAACAATGCCCTATGTGACAGGGAGTCAGAAAAAAAAATAGGGGTAGCCTGCCCATTAATTACAGAATGGATAAGAAAGACATGGTATTTCATGTGGTGGAAACCTACTCAGCTATAAAGGAAAATAACCTCAAGGCTCTTGTAGGTGGATAGAGGCAACTGGTAATAGTGCTCATGGATGTAATGGTTCAGGGTCACAAGGGTGAATTTTGTGTTGTCTCCATAGGATAACAAACTAAAGGTGTTAGTGGGATCCAAAATGCACAATACATATTGGGAAAGTCAAAGGGGAGGAATTATCTAAAAAGGGAAGGAAATGACCACTATTAATCTGTTATCATGATTTGAAACTCATATTGTCTTCATTGTTCTGATTAGTTTCATTTTATTCTGATTTGTTTGATTTTATTATACTTGATGGCATGGACAGCTATTTTAAAGATAACAAAATATATAATTGCAGCCATCGAAGATGTCCAATTACCTTGTTTAGTAACCCTGTATGGCTTTTATTGTTTGTTTTGATTGATTTTACTCTATTCTGTGTTGTTTGATTGTAATATGTCTGAAGGTGTAGGAAACTATTCTGAAGATAACAAATAGCCAATGCTGTCTTGCTAGTATCTTGAACTTCTGTATTGCTTACATTGTTCTGCTTTGTTTGTTTTGTTTTATTTTGTTTTTACTGTTTTAGTTTGTTGTATTTTTTTTGATTTTACTCATCCCTGATGGTATGGGCAGGTATATTGCAGATAACAAGAGGCATTATGGTAGCCATTATTGATTGCTTTTTACCCTGTTTAGAAGTCATGTACCATGTTCATTGCTTTGTTGTGATTGACTCTGCTCTGTTTTATTTTGTTTGGTTGTATTCTTTTCAAAATTAAGAAAAAAAATGTCTGCTTTAATGCCCAGTCCCTCAACCCCTAGACAGAGACTATTTCGAGGTGGGAAACTATTTCATTAGTCTCTGTCCTCTTCCCCACCCAACAGTAACTGCCACAATTCACAAGTAGATGTTGAATGAAATAAATGAGAAAAAGCTCACATTTCTGTATAAGCTACTTTCCAAAAAGATAAATAGAAATGTTGATGAGTTAATCACAAGTATTTCCTGAGTCCCACTATGTGCACCATCTAGGTGTGCGAAGGCAGCATAAGCCCTTTCTGAATTGTTTGAATTTTCAAGTATGTGTATATACTGCTTTGATTTTGATATGCATATGTAATGAATAAAACAAATGGGATTTTCTTTCCTCTCCTGAATTCACCTACCACATAGCAAAAAGCCAGAATCCAATCAGCTAAGTATGAATCTTATAAGGATGAATCCTACCTATCTACTTGGTGGCCTACATTTGGAGAGCAACCACAGTATATCCCAATTATGTCCAAATGTCTTCAGTGATTCAGAGAAAAAAAGAATAATATTGCCTTCAGGAGCTGTTTCTGGCAGAGTATTATGATGGGCGTAAAATGCAAGGTCAAAGGAGGGGCCCCCTCCTATCTGCACTAAGGGAATGAGAATTCTGGGGACTCCGGGGAACAGAAAGACTGCACAGAAAGTGGGGTGCTTGAAGTGGGAAAGCCTGAAAGGCATCACAGATGTGAGGCAAAAGGGAAAGCATCATTTATCTCTACATCCAGAAACTGGGTACAAGACCCAGAGTTTTCCCATTTGCAATGATAAGATAAATTTAGAGCTTGACCAAGTGATAAAGAAAAATGCCAGAAGTTGTTGGAGATAGTGATTCTTTTTATGTTACCTATTTTAATAAGTCATCACATTTTTAAGGAATGATACGTGGATTGCTATGGATTAGAGTATCAGAGGGTAGAGGGTGCACTTGGGGATCAATTTTGGCTTTGCTTTTATTTAGTTAGGTTGCTGTGGTCAGGTTTATGGATCTCATTTGCCTCCATCTTATTTTTTTAATCTTTGAAATGAGAACAATGACTATGCCTACCTCAAAGGCTTGGGATTAAGTTGGTTAATACACACAGCTCATGCATTATAATTGGGAGCTGCTGCTACTTATTCTTGCTATCGCAGGCATGTAAAACCTGCTGTCTATGAATGGGGAAAGCTATCCAGGGGTGCACACAGTCAAAACCTAAGGCACCACCATTACCATTGTTCAAGGGGAGAATGGTCAACTTCTGAGGCACATCTAAAGTTCTGTGATCATTTGCTGGCAGTAAGTGAACTGGTGCATCTGTCATAGCCTTAAGTCTCAAAGTGAGGAAAAGGATGAGGATTTCGTTAGATGCCCTGGCACTGTGAGGAGTGTGGCTTTGGTAGCTCCTGGAAAGAAAGCCTTGGAGGATCCAAAGCAGGCTCTCAAATTTAGTGTGCATCAAAATTACTAGGAGGAGCTCACAGAAATGAAGCTTCCCAGGTTCATGGGCTACTAGGTGAGGGTGGAAGCTTCTGCTTTTTAAATAAGCATTCCTAAGTAACGTCAATGTAGCTTTGCTTGTTCCCCAGTTACCTGAGAAATAAAGCACACAGTTCCTGAAAGGTGTGCACCTGAGCTCCCTTACGTGAGCTGACACCTCCTTGGCTGCAAGACCTTCAGAAGCAGCTGGTTTCTCATCAGGGTTTCTGGGACCTTTACTCTGACCATGGCTAAACCCTGCCCATGACCATTAACTAAGCCTTTATTTTGGTCATGGAATGGACACCGAGCCCTGTTAATGACCACAAACAGAACTCTGATTCCAGCCATGCACAGTGGGTCCTCCACATCCATATGTTTCTGCATCCATAGAATCAACCAAGTATAGTTCAAAAATGCTTTTAAAAATTGCATCTGTGTTGACCATGAGCAGACTTTTTTCTTGCCATTATTCATCATTCCCCAAACTGTAAAGTACAGCAATTATTTATATAGTATTTGCACTATACTAGCTAATATAAGTAATCTATATATGACTTACAGTACATGGGCGAAAGCTATGCTATAAAATTATAAAGAGCCTGAGCAACTAGAGGTTTTGGTACCTGGGCAAGGTGATTTGTGCTGTAACAAATTCCCTGATATTAAGGGACATGTGTATTTTTCTCTAATTCTTACCATGTACTGACCTCTGCCCATGACCACAGCCTAAATCTTCACTGTAATCACACATTAAGCCTTGATTTTAGTGCAGACTAACCTTTGACCATTTGCGAGCTCATGCTCTTCTAGCTGATCCACATAGAAAGATTAGTAAAAAATGTAGATGTTCTGGGCTGAGCGTCCTTGTCCATAGCTAGAGACACATACACCTTATCTTTCTTGGTGGCCTCTGGGCTCAGGAACTCAGGGACTGTGCAAGAAAGGCTGCCTTAGCTTCCCACGCAAGGCTGATTAACGTGCATCATGCTGCCTCATTCCCCAAGCGCCTTCTCCAGATCATTGATTCTCTGATTAATTCCTCGGAACAAAGCATCAGGTACTTATGTGGAGATTAAGTGGAAGATCCCAGCGGCTGTTCCCAATGCTTGCTCCCTGGGCCTTTCCCGAGTGCTTGTTCTGTTGCAGAGCCTGGCCATCAAGCAGATGGTGTTCTGCCTCTAGAATGATGCATTTAACTGTTCTCTGGAGACAGTTACACACTACAGCCAAGTCAAATGAGTGACATTCTGACTTAGGAATCACTGACAAAGTGGTTCAAAATCTGTCAGTCAAAGTGTTTCTCTTTTACAAGACATCACCACCGTGATCACCATGCCACCGTCATCACCACACCACCATGACCATCATTATCATTGATTTCTATCCACACTGTTGGAAGTTCTTTACCAGAATTATTTCAATTAATCTTTAAATCCTAGGATTAAAAATAATGAACACTTTGGAATACATGAATATCACTACCAGTAGGAGAGCCCGTATCTCACTATAGAGTTCAGGATCAGGAAAATGAATTCCCCAATGAATCTGTAGGTTTTTATTACTAGACTCTAAAACATATATGAACCATATCATTTTTCCTTCTTCCCTGAAGGAAAATTCGAGAATTTCTCTCAATTGTAGATTTTATCTGCTGAAAGGTTTTCAACACAACTTTCCCCTATCCATCTGTCTTAGTTTCCAGTTAGTAAAACTTAGTTAAATGTTTTTAAAAAAAATCTTACCTCCATGATGTTTGATTTTTGAACTAATTTACTAAGCATAATTATGGACAAACTGATAATACAGTATTATTGTAAAGCCAATGTGCCAACTGATTAGTTCTTCAACATGGTGGAGTCAGCTCCTAACATACTGAACCTCCCTCAGATAATAGCTATGGGCTCTGGACAAAATATAAAAATCCTCCTGGCTCTGAGTAATGAACAGAAAGTGGCAGATTTTTGTAAGGTATGTGAACTTGAAAGAAGGGACTGGCATGAAGTAGGTTTCCCAGTTTTATGACTTTTATTCTGGGGGAAATTGCCATCATGACAACATGGAGCTGCTGAACCTGGAGAGATGAGTGGAGACCAGGTTAGCTTTGCCTGGTGCCAAGCGAGGACTGTGGATTTTCTGCTGCATGCAGGGCTGTCAGAGGTTTTGAGACAAGTGAAAAGACCTGCATTTAATTTTTAAAATGCAAGAGAATTATATCTCCTGGAGATGGTGTGGAAGTTTGTGGTCCTGGACACAGAGGTGTCTGAGAGGAGCAGGGACGTGTCTTCTGCCAACACAGTGAAATTCAGCTGTGTGCAGTTGGGCATGCTGGGTCCTGAGGAGATGGGGGAAATTCTGCTGTTGGTCATTTTCTTTTCTTTCTTTCATGAAGAGTAAGATACCCTCATTGGCCAAAATGGGAGCAAGAAGAGGTTAAATTAGGAGAGAGGAGTTATAAAACTGTGTTCAGAGAGGGTCATAGTAATAATCCATTTTCTGTTGCTGTAACAAAATATCATAGATTGGTTAATTTATAAAGAAAAGTTCATTTTGGCTTACAGTTCTGGAGGCCTTGAAGTCCAAGACCACAGTGCTGGCCTTTGATGAAGACATTGTTGCTCCTTCATAACATGGTGGAAAGCAAGAGAGAACTGAAGAAGCTGAACTCAATTTCATAGCAACCCTCTCCCACAAGCGCCAACACACTCCAACAAAAATAGCATTAATCCATTCAGGAGGGCAGAACATTTATTTATTTATTTATGTTGCTTATGAACCTGTTTTTTTTTTTTTCTCCCAAATTTTATCTGAAGAATAAAAAGAAAGAAAAAAAAGAGGAAGAAGAAATAAACAAATTACAACAAAATTTCAAAACACGTCAATCAGGGAGCAACGATACACATATTGCACATTGTCATTGCCAAATCATTCACTCAGAGCACAAGACATCTGCATTCAATACCAGCACAAATCTTTCTCTTCAGTGAACTCAGAGAAATCAGTAATATAACTATCTTAACTATTTTTATATACATATGCATACACGTACACGTTTTTTCTTTCAGCTTCTCACAGTAATAAAACAGTACTATGCTTACACATGTGTCTTATTTCACTAATGAAGTTCTCAAGTTGCATCCATTTAACCTACAAAAGTCTGAGTAGTACTCCATTGTATAAAAATACCACATCTTTTTTTATCCATTCCTGTGCTAAATCCTTCCTTAATGGAAGGCAGAGCATTTTATATCCCTCCCTTCGATGGAGGGCAGAGCATTTATAACCTAAGCACATTCTATGAGGCTCCAGTTCTAAGACTACTGCATTTGGGAGTTAAGTTTCCACCACATGAACTTTTGAAGGACATACCCAAACCATATCAGTGACAAAGTGAACCTAAAGAAAACCTGGGAGGGCAGCCTGATGATCTGAGTCCTTGTTTGAACTTTGTGCTACTGTGTTCAACGTATACCTCATCTGTTCATTGAAAGTCATCATCTCTGGTAACACTTGGCTGTCCTGGTGCAAGTTTGCTGAAGTGAAGTCATTTGATTGGACCAAGCTAATGTTTCCCAGGAGAACACAGCCAAGGTAGGAAGGAAGGAATGCTGGAACCTTCTTAGGGAGCCTGCTGAACTGGGGCATCCAGGGTAGTTGCCAAGAACTAAAGGCCATGTGTCTATGTGCACAGGACATTTGGCAGATGTATCACTGAGGATGAATTGGCTTTGGTGAAGATCCTTTCCTTTTGAAGTTTGTGCTCCATGAGAGAAAATTCACTTACTCCTAAATCATCTTCTATCCATCTCACTTTCTTTGATCCATTGGAGTAACAGTGAAAAACACAAGGTACCTCAGAATATCTATTTGAGTATAAAAATATTTTTTAGCAACAAATTATCTTCTAATATTCCAGATGAGAAGAATTGTTTAACATTCATGGATTGAGAAAAAAATCAAATAAAAAGTTATATTTTGGGGACATTTATTTAACTATACTTTTCACAAGTTTTACATCAGTACATTCTTATAATTTCATAAGACTTAAACAGAACAGTCCATATCATGGTCAATTAAGATTTCCAGACATGAGTCAAGGTTTACTGCTTATTAAGGAAGGATTTAGCACTGGCAGCAGAGAGAGGGAGCCGTTCAAATGTCCTGGGAGAGAGATTTATCTCTGTTAGCTATGTGTGGTTGGCTGTAGTCTCGTAGTCACCTAGCTGGACATAGGTTTTTGTTTGACTTCACATGGTCATAAAGAAATCATATTTCTCTCAGTAGTGGGGTTAAATTTGTGGCCTGGATAATTTGGAACCACCATCAGACATGACTCATTAATCAAAAACACCAAGTCATATATCTGAGAAGTAAAGGATAACAAATCGATCTGGAGCTATTAATAGGAGGTACCAAGCCACGGGGTTATATTCCTGATAAGGAGCCCATTCACTATGAGGCATCAGCTCTCAGAGGCCAGGGCCTGGCCTTTCCTCAGACTTCTCAGCAAAGATCTCCACACCCTTGAAGATGTCAAACACACAGGATACTAGAGTGTCGGTTTTGGGTAAAACATTTTTCTCACACACAAAAGTCTCCATTTCTTTGATCATTAGTCATTCTTCCTTTTCTACAGGTAATCAAGGTCAGCAGGACAACAATTGTCCCATCTTCCAATGTCCTCTGTGTGTATGTGTGTGTGTACGTGCGTGCATGTTTGTGAAAGATATACATAAACTCAAATGGTACCATACTATACAAAATATTTTCAGTTGATTTTATTTAGTGATGTCTTGGACATCTTTCTTTGCCAGTATATGAAATCTCCTGCATTATATTAATGTATGCAGAGAATTCCACAGTTCCGTAATAGTTTAATTAGTGCCTCTCCTGTTGATGTCCATTTACAAACTTTCCAACCTTGCAGAGCTTGGCTCTCACACATTAGGCTACACTAACAATCATTGCACGTGTGTGTTTGGGTGCAGGTGCCAGTACCTCTTTGGGCTGGGTTTCCTGGAATGAAACTGCAGGGGCGATGGGCATGTGTATTTAAATGTGAGTCAGTGATGTCTGCTGCATTCCAAACGAGCTCACAAGTTCGCATTTCCTAGGGTAAGGATCCAAAACTACCTGTTTCCCTACATCCTTGCTAATGCTTGTTGTTATCAATCTTTAATTTTTGGTGGCATAATAAGTGTAAAAATCATCTCATTATTATTTGTTAATGTCTATTTCCCTGATTAATAGAAACTGTGCATTTTCTCATATTATTATTGAAATTTATGGTTTTCTTAGGTGAATTGTCTATTCATGTCACTTGCTGTGCATTTTGTTGTATGTCTTTTCTCACTGATTTCTATAAGATCTAACTATAATTATGTATACGTATTAAGTGAGTTTTATATGTTTCCTAGTGCTACTTGAACTTTATGCATTATGTTATTTTTCAATTAAATTATTTAAAATTTTATGAGATTAGAAATATTCTGTTTGTGGCTCCTGGGTTATACGTCTTATTTTAGGAAAAATCTTTAACAAGATTATAAAAATTGCTTTTAAGTATTATGGTCTCTTTTTCTAAAATTAACATTTTTTATTGCTTCATTTAAAATTTTTGTTAAATATATTAGGTATACATAATGATCATTTTCTTTTTTTTTTTTTTTTTTGCGGCACTGGGGATCGAACTCACAACCTCGCGCTTGCATAGTGATCATTTTCATCGTAGAGAATTTACACCTGTATATGATATAGCTTGATTCCTCTCTTTTCTTCAAACATCTCCCCTCCCTTCAATCACTCTTCCCTTCCTTGTTTACAGACCTTTGTTTCCATTTTATTATTCTTTTATCATTTTTCCTTTTTCCCTTATTTCCTTTCTTCCTGCCCCTTCCCTAGTTCCCTTTTCTTTTGAACTATTTCTTCCTATTTTACAATATTTATTATATACTTTGGTTCTTATTTATACTTTCAGTTTCTCACACCAGAGAAACAATGTGAAATTTACATGTGTGCCCAATTTATGTCACTTAAGAGTATGATCTCAAGGTGAATTCATTTACCTAGAAATGCCTCAAGTTTATTCTTCTTTATGGCATAGTAGTTCTCCATTATATAAAAAAATGCATCTTTTTAATCCTTTCCTCAGTGAATGGGCATTTGGGTTGTTTCCAAATTTAGCTATTACAAACTGTGGTGCTAAAAACATGGGTGAGCATATATCACTGTGGTATGATGTTTTTAATTCTTCTGGGAAAATATCCAGAAGGGAAATAGTTGGGTCAAATATATGAAAAAATGTTCAACATCACTAATTATTTAAGAGATGAAAATTAAAACAACACGGAGATTCCATCTCCAGAAAGAATGGTTATTATCAAGAAGTCAACCAATAACAAATGGTGGAGGGGCTGAGGGGAAAAAGGAACCCTTCACTGTTGGTGGGAGTGCAGACTGGTGCATCCATCATGAAAATTAGTGTAGAACTTCCTAAAAAATGCAATTGATATTTTTATGTAACAGGAATTTATTTTTTGTATGATACAAATTACATATTTTAGTTAAATTTCTTCTTTAAAAATTTTATTTTAAAAACAAAACAAAAAGGTTAGAAATGATATAGAATGTCACAAAAATAGGACATTAGCCCTAGTTAATATATCTTTTGATGGGTAGTTTACTTTAAACTACTTGTTGAACAGTCATGACCCGGAATTCAAAATGCTATTTTTGGGCTAGGGATATAGCTCAGTGGCATAAGCACCAGCCCGACAAGTGCAAGGTCCTGAGTTTGATTCCCAGTACCCAAGAAAAATATTCTGTCTTTATAATAGATAATATTTTGCTACTAATTATAAATTGGAGCACCTAGAGCTGCTCCCACCTCACTTCAATATTATTGTTGTCACTGTAAATGAAATTGCCGTATACACAATATTGCAGATTCTATTCCACTCCTGTAATCAAATCATCTTATCTCAGCTGGTTTGAGTTGCTGTAACAGAACACTGTAAACTGGATGGCTTAAACAACAGAAATTTGTTTCTCACAGTTCTGAAGACTGGAAAGTATGAGAGGAGAGTGCCAGTATAATAGTATTTCAGTCAGAAAAAGATATTTTCCTGGTTCCCAAGGTGTCTTCTTGCCATGTCCTCACATAACACAAAGCACTGAAAGGCACCAAACTCTTGTTTTTCTTCTTTTAAGGGTACTAAGCTCATCAGGAGAGCTCTACTTTCATGCCTTAAATGCCTTTCAAAGTCTTTATCTCTAGAAAGTGATATACTGGGAATTGGAGTTTCAACATATGAATGGCATGGAATATAAACACTGTCTATTGTACTATTCCTATCACTCTACCACATAACTATTTAAAAAAATAGGGGCTCAGTATTTGTTCTAATAGCCACTTGAACAAATTATCCCTCAGTTTCTATTATTTTTAAAATTTTCTTAGACATAGTCACATATATGTTAAGTCTACCTCTTTTCCTCTGTTGATCAGAAGCTATACCTTTCTCTATTCTATGTTGATTTCTCTAGATTACAGCATGCTTTATTGATCTATCAAAATCTGACATTAGCTGGTACTTTTGTTTCTCTCGTACACCATGTAAGACTCTAAAACAATTTTTTTCACTCACTGCTCTCTTAACTCATGTGCTGTTGCGTATTAAATTCTATCTATATTTAAATCTTCATTAAGGGATTATTATTAATTTCTTATAATCATTTCTTATTTTGGTTTACCTACATTTATTTTTTGTTCTTGTTTCTTAATTGCCAGCAATATATTTGAGACCATTTTCCTTTAGTATTTTCTTTAATGCAAATTGATTAGTGGTAAAGTCTATTGATTTTAGCTCTTCTGAAAATACCTTTATTTGAACTATCCTCTTGAAAGGTAGTCTCACTGACTACTGAAATATAATTTTGTAGCTATTTTCTTTTTATTACCTGAAAATTCCACTCTTCATTCTGTCGTCTTGTACTGTTGCTTCAATTGTTGAGAAGTCGGCTGTGGTCTGTTTCCATCTCATGCTTAGCTATATTTAGGATTTTCTTTTTGCCTTTTTGTATTTTGTTTATTTGGTGTGTGTGCATGTGTGTGTGTGTGTGTGTGTGTGTGTGTGTGTGTGTGTGTGTGTTGGTAGCTGCTGTATGATGTGTCTGGGGGTGTATTTGCTTTTATTTTGCTAAGGATTCATTTATATAATGTTTCCCCATTGTTGCTTTTACTTTAACTATGTATTTATGTAATTTTTCAATTAAATATTGATTAATTTCTTTGATTAGTTTTAGAGGTTTTTAAAGTTATTTTCTTTGTTCACATTTTTTACCTATTCTTTCTCTTCTTTTGTCCTGGGACTACAATTAAACCCATGTTAACCTTTCTCACTGTCTTCATTGTGTCTTTTACCTCCTTTTTTATAGTTTCCATCTTTTTGTTCTTGGAATTGTGGTCATTTTTATCTCTTTCTAGAATGTCTTTCAGTACTCTTTGTAGGGTTGTTTGGGTGGTAATGAAGTTCTTCAGTTGTTCTTTGTTGTGGAAGTATCTTATTTCTGCATTGATCTTGAAAGACAGTTTTGCAGGGTACATCAATCAGAGTTTGAAGTTGTTTTCTTTCAGCACTTGAAATGCTTCACTCCATGTTCTTCTTTACTTGATGATTTGTGCTGAGAAGTCTGCTGTGATTCTGATAGGCTTTCATTTATAGGTGATCTGTCTCTTTTCTCTAGCAGTTTTTAATATTCCATTCTTATACTGAATTTCTGGGATCTTTATTATATGTTGATGTGTAGATTTATTTTGGTTATGGCTAGCTGGAGTTCCACATGCCTCACTTATCTATATGTCAGGTTCTTTACCCATGTTTGGGAAATTTTCAGCTATTAGTTCTTCAAATAGTCTTTTTATGTCATTTGTATTGTCTCCTTTTTTGTTGACACCTATCAGCCTTATATTATTTCTCTTTGAATCATCTTGCAGCTGTTGAATTATTTCCTGATTCCTTGTTATTTTTAAGAGATCTTTCCTTCAATGATCATTAGTTGCAATCCTGTCTTCAAGGATTGAGAGTTTGTCTTCAATTTATTTATGTGGTTTTGCCAGCTTTCAGTGGAATTTTTTATTTCCTGGATATCTCCTTGAATCTGTTTCATTTATTCTAATTGATTCCTGTCTTGTTCATTCAAGGTTTCCATCATTTTCCTATGCTCCTCTATTTTTATCTATGTTTTCTTTGGATATACTCACCAATTCTTTAATTATGTTTACCATTAATGTTTTTATATGAGAGATTATTTCTGATTTGATTTCCTATACAGCTTCCTGGAGTTGTTTCTTTACTTCCATTGCTATCATTTCAGAAATTTCAGTTGTGTGATTTCCAATTTAATCTATGTGATGTCTCCTATGCTTGATCAGGATGAGCTGGAAGTTTGAGATTGCATTGTGTTCTTTTGCTTTTGCATTTGTTCCTCTGAATCAGTCAGATGTCAAGTTCTAGCTGCTTCCTGTGCTGGCAGCCTGTCCAGTAACAGGCCTCACTAAGGGTTCCCAGATGACTGCTGATCACTAGGCACAGACTTTTGCTCCTCACAGCCCTCATTGAGGATTCCTGGGTGACTGTGGGTCACTGAGCATGGACTTCCAGTCCTGCAGGTCTCACCAATGGTTCCCAGATAACTGAGGGTTGCTGGAAGTGGACTCCCAGTCCCTGCAAGCCTCAGAGATAATTCCTGGGTGTGGGTGGGTTTCTGGGCACAGACTCACAACCCCCATTGGCCTCAGCAAGGGTTTCAAGATGACTGTGGGTCACTGGGTGCTGATTTCCGTGTTTTTGTCTGTCTGTAATCCATCCTAAATATTTTCTTCTAGTGTACAGTGTTTTGTTTCATCAATTCTCTTTTCATCTGTGTCTGAATTCTGTTTCAGTCCTTGTATTTTTCAGACTAGAGTTTTTTTTTATTCTTTTTCAGATCTTCTCTGAAAAGTTGTATATTGCCCATTTCTTTTCATTTCATTGCAACAGGAGTTAGCAATCTCAGATTACCTTAATCTGATGTTGGGATTTCAAATGTTCTGGAATTCCTGGAGACTTGAAACCAAGAGGAAGTTTTTGTGAGGATTGGCTTACTTCTGGGTCACACTTACTCATGGAATATAGATTTTGACCTCTCAAACATTGGTGTGGGTGGTTCATCAGGGCTGAGGCCTGGATTCTGACTTTTATTCCCTTTGCATTATAAAAATTTCATAAATTCTTCTTAGGCTATAAATGATCTTTTCTGGATTTGTAACTGCTTGCTGAATGAAGATGTCTTTCAATACCAAGCTCATCTCTGAATTTTTCCCTTTTCAGATTTTATTATGAAAATTTTTCCTGATCTCATTAATATTTTGATGTATTTACAAGGTTTCTTGTAACTATTGCATCCAGCCTTGTTTGTCTTAAAAGCTTGCTTGTCTTCAAAGCAGGTTGGTTTGAAGTAAAAGGGCTTGCCATTATTGAATGTTGAAATTGCACATTATCTTTGACTTAAATTTTCAATATATTACCAAGTTTTAAAAAGTCCTGTCAAGATTTTCAATGTGATTACTTTGAATTTATAAGTTAATTTGGATAATATTTTGCATATTTATGATACTGACTACTCTTTCTCTTCTAGAACATTCATTTCTACTGATTTTAAATTTTTCCTTTTCTTTAGTTTACTGTTTACATTTTATTTTTATTAAGTTCTCTAGTCATTCATAAACTTATTTATAAATATTTTATAGTTTTTGTTGTTAATGAGAACTTAATGCTCTATTACACTAATTGGCAATCTCTGTGAAGGGCCGGATAGTAAGTATTTCAGGCTTCCCAGACCATGTAGCCTCTGTTTCTTGCTATTGTGTGAAAGCAGCTGTAGACAATATATAAACAAATTGGTGAAGCTATATTGCAATAAAGCTAAAAAACAGGTTGTGGCTTAGTTTTGCCTCATGAGCCATAATGTACCAACTCCTGCTCTATTCCTACATTTCTTCAATTGCTTATTTATTTGTATTTTATAGCTATTGATTTAAAAATTTAATCTCAAAGTTAGCAAACTAAAACTCTAATTACTTGTAATGGTTTTTCATTTGTTTCTCCTGAGTTTTCCACAGAGGGAAATGTATGGTTTGAAAATGCTGAGAAATTGTCCTCTTCCTTCCTGAGCATTACACATTCCACTTTATATCTTTGCCTTGTTGCATTGAATAAACAATAAACTTCTCCTCCTCTAACTTTGGGTGTTGGGTGTTTTGTCTCATCAATGAAGAAAAAGTAACTAAGACAGTCAGGAAAAGACATGGATGAAGACCAGGTGAAATTAGGTGCAAGCTTTCAAAAGTTGTCTCAAGTAGAATCACACAGGATGCAATTAATTCACTCTGTAATGAGTTGTGACAACGTTGTGAAATGCAGTCTACCAGAGAAGGTCTTGTGGTTCCCTCAGTGCCCAAGAAAAGCTCAGTGCTTAGGGTTTTTTACTAGGGGCTGGTAACATGACACATTATTTTCTAGCACATACCAAAGTTCTGGAAGGAAAACAGGTATTTAGCACAAACTGTATTGCTTGTGCAAACGATTTAGGCACAGGGAATCCCTATCATTTAGGGAAAGTTTTACATCAATGTAAAGAATGTTTGCCACTGAGGCTCCCAGGTGCTAGCTAAGGGCCAACTTTCCAAGCGGGTCTTTCTAGGATTACTAGTCTTAACTCTGCCAAGTTAACTTTTTCCTGAAAAATATATAATCTTTGCTTTTGAATAGAAGTGATAGAACAAATAACTTATTACTGTTGAAATCTACAACTTTTTTTCTTCCTATGTTTTCTATTCACAAGTTAAAGGGATATGTAAGGCTGCCCTAACATTCTTAGAAAATTACTGTGTGAAAGTTCTTCTTTACTAGCTATAATTTGGCCATCCATTGAATGATTGAATAATATTTGTTGAGTGCCTATTATGTACTAGACATGGTCTCAGAAAAGGATGGAAAGGAAACTGGGCATGGTGCTGCATGCCTGTAATCTCAGTACTCTGTGAGGCTGGTACAGGAGGATTGCAAGTTTGAGCCCAGTCTGAAAAGTTAGCAACTTAGAAAGACTATGTCAAAATGAAAAAAGAAAGTTTGAAAAGATGGGCTGGAAATGTGGCTTATTGCAAAATCTTTTGTTCAGTCCCCAGCACTGGTGTCTGGGTAGGGGGAAGAAGGCAGAGAGGTGCATTTGTCTGACAGTCAAATGCTTTGGCATGATACATAAATTTAGGGGTTCCTTCAAGACTCATCATTGTCCAATTTTTCCTCCCACTCTTCTTGTAGTACTCATATCTTCAAATGCATACTGTAAATCAGTGATTCTTGAAACTAGTGTATCTGTAACTGAAATCTCTTTCTTATGCCTAAAACCACAGATCTCTGACTGCTGAATGTTTTCTTCTGTCTCCTCCACAGTTCTCAGTCTCATCCTAAACAAGACTGAACTTCGCATTCCCCCCATGGAGCCTCCCCAGACCTATTTCTTCTCTTTCTACTTTCATTCTGGTTAATGGCACTCCCATCTATCCCATAAACAAAACTGTCTAGAAGTGACTGCTGACTCCTCCCTTTTCTCCCATCCTCGTAGTCTGGGTCCCTGTTTCATTTAATTGTAGTGGGTTACCAACCACCCCAAAAATTAGTAGTTTAAGATAATGATCATTGTGATTTCTGAGGCAGTGAATGAACTATGCTGGGTTTGACTGGAGTAGCTCTGTTCTGTGTATCTGTCCTTCTTGATTAATAGGAACACAAAAAATCTCTCAGTTGCTTGACTTGGGCCAGTACAAGGCTATTTCTTGCCTTATTCTACTAGTCAGGCAATTTTCATGGCTGAAGTCAAACTCTGTGGGAAGAGATTCAGTGGGAAGTGATGTGAAATCAAAAGGCAGCATATGGAGAGAAAGAGATGAAGAATTGGAACCAATACTGCTACTGAACATGGTGATGAAATCCTGCAATTTTTACCTCTTAATTATTACCACCTGCTTTCCATCACCTTTGCTATGGCTCCTGTTCAAAATGTCTCAACACTGTCTTGGTTTATTATGACACCTTCCTCTTGGTAATTTTTACTTTTAGACTCCTCAGAGTGCCTCAGAATCATAGATCCACATGGATGTGTATCTCAACTAAAGTTACCCCCACTTCACATTTCCTGTGTGTAGGGACAAAGTCAGAGCTCTTTGCATGACTTTCCACGACTCAGACCCTTCTCTGCCTTGCCAAACTCTTAGAGTTCCCAGTCATACTATAGACAGTTTCTGCACAGTCAGTTCCTCTCTTGGATGCCCTCTCTTCTTCCTGCACTATACCTTTCTTCCTTGAAATTTTCCCAGACCTGACTAGTTGAGGTGACCATTTTTCTTTTGGTGCCAGCATTATTCTGGGACCCTGTGGGTTATACGTGTATATAATGTAAAGTTATGCATTCATGTCTTTCTTTAGGCCTCATGTACTATACATTCCATTTTATTCTGAGTACTTAGTACAAATTCTAATTTATCCCAAGAATTTAATATATTTTTTGCTGAACAATAGATGAACGAAGGGAGATTAGTTGACTTCACAGGAAGAGGAAATTAAAAACTTCCTTAGGTACCTTTTAGATGACATTAAATTAGAGCATTTATAAAATGAAATGAGCTGTATTTTTCCTAATATTAATATATAGTAATTCTAGCTGAACTCACATGATAATTCTTACTAGACTTATTTCTCACTTTGAGATTCAATTAATTTAGTGACTAAATTTGGGTGTATGGAAATTTTCATTGGTCAGTGTAAACAGTATCATGGATTTTTAAATTTTTAGAGGCTAGTTTAAATATTAGAGCTTATACTGTGGGAGGTAGGATCTACCCCAGAGTTGAATGTTTGCTAATGATTCACAGTAGGGAGTCAACAAACTATGACTTATGGGCCAAATATAGCTTGGAGCCTATTTTTGTAAATAAAATTTTACTGGGTCACAGTCACGCCCTTTCATTTGCATATTATCCATGGCTAATTTTTAACTGCAGTAGAAAGGGTGCATACTTTCTTTTTTATTTTTTATTTTGAAAAGAATACAACCAAACAAAACAAAATAGAGTCAACCACAACAAAGCAATGAACATGGTACATGACTTCTAAACACAGTAAAATGCAATCAATAATGGCTATCATAACGCCTCTTGTTATCCTCAATATAACTGCCCATACCATCATAGATAAATAAAATCAAACAAAATAGAACAGAATAAAACCAGTAAAAAAGCAAAACAAAACAAACTAATCAAAACAATGAAAGCAATACAGAACTTCGAGATACTAGTAAAACAGTAGTGGCCACCATAATGGGTCTTGTTATCTTCAGAATAGTTGCCTACACCTTCAGACATATTACAATCAACACAGAATAGAGTAAAATCAATCAAAACAAAACAATGAAAGCAATACAGGGTTTCTAAACAAGATAATTGGACATCCTTGATGGCTGCAATTATATATTTTGTTACCTTTGAAATAGCTGTCCATGCCATCAAGTATAATAAAATCAAACAAATCAGAATAAAATGAAACTAATCAGAACAATGAAGACAATATGAGTTTCAAATCATGATAACAGATAAACAGTGGTACTTCCTTCCCTTTTTAGATAATTCCTCCCCTTTGACTTTCCCAATATGTATTGTGCATTTTGGATCCCTCTAACACCTTTAGTTTGTTATGCTATGGAGACAACACAAAATTCACTCTTGTGACTCTGGTCCATTACATTCATGATAATTATTACCAGTTGCCTCTATCCACCTACAAGAGCCTTGAGGTTATCTTCCTTTATAGCTGAGTAGGTTTCCACCACATGAAATACCATGTCTTTCTTATCCATTCTGCAATTAATGGGCAGGCTACCCCTATTTTTTTTTCTGACTCCCTGTCACATAGGGCATTGTTCTCTCTCCTTTGACTTTCGGTCTATGAATTTTCTTTCTAGTTAAATGTGTTTCTTGTATAGAGCACATTGATGAATCCTGTCTCCTGATCCACTCTGCCTGTGTTTCTTTCTACTGGTGCACTGACGCCATCTACATCAATAGTTATGGCCTTCTTGCACTGCACTGTCTCTGCCATGCTATTTTCCTGCCATTGGCTCCCTATTTTTCCCCTCCATTCATTTGACTGCCCTTGCTTGATGGTCCCCCTCTGCCATTGTTCCTGAGACTATGGTCCTTTTTATCTCTCTCTAGAATGTCCTTTAGTATTCTTTGTAGGGTTGGTTTGGTGGTCATGAATTCCTTCAGTTCTTTGCAATGGAAGTATCTTGTTTCTCCATTAATTTTGAAACAAAGTTTTGTAGGGTACATCAGTCTGGGTTGGAAGTTGTTTTCTTTCAGGACTTGCAATACCTTACTCCAGCCTCTTCTTGACTAGATGGTTTGTGTTGAGAAGTCTGCTGTGATTCTGATGGGTTTTCCTGTATAGGTGATCTGTTTCTTTTCTCTAACAGCTTTTAATATTCTGTTCTTGTGTTGAATTTCTGGGATCTTGATTATTATATGTCTGGGTGTAGATTTGTTTTGGTTATGGCTAGCTGGAGTTCTATATGCCTCACTTATTTAGATGTCACTTCCTTTTCCCATGCTTGCGAAGTTCTCGGAAATTATTTCTATAAATAGAGTCCTGATGTAATTTGTCTTGACCCCTGCTTCTTCACTCACATTTTTAATTCTTAAGTTATGTTTCTTGGAGTTGTCTGGCAGCTATTGAATTGTTGCTTCCTGGTTCCTTGTTATTCTTAGGAGATCTTTCCTTTTGCAATCAGAAGCTGCAAACCTGTCTTCAAGGTTTGAAAATCTACCTTCAGTTTCTTTCAAATGTTATTGCCAGCTTTCAATGGAGTTTTTAATTTCTTGGATATCTCTTTGAATCTGTTTCATGCATCCTAAATCTCTCTTGTATTGTTCATTCATGGTTTCCCTCATTTTCCTGTGCTCCTCTATTTTTTTATCTGTGTCTTCTTTAGAGGTGCTTAGCAATTCTTTTATTGTGTTTTTCATTTCTTCTTTTACATGGGATAGTATTTCTGTTCTAATTTCTTTTATGGCCTCATGAAGTTGTTTCTTTACTTCAGTTGACATCACTTCAGACATTTCAGGTGTGCGACTCCTGATCTCTTCCGTGTTTACCTCTGCTGGACTTGTGCTGCTTGGGTTGGATGCCAGAGACTGCCTTTTCCTTCTTCATCTTGACATATTCCTGGGTTCTTACATAGATGTGGGTAGTGGGGTCCCAGGCATTCCTGGCATTGGCTACAATTTCTCTGAAGTGAGACTGTTTGGTTTTTCTAGCCTGTGCTGGCTATGGGTATCTGATGGTGGGTACCCGTGGCTCTGGACTGAGCTGAGTACCAGCCCACAAGGCCTTTGGAGTTTGCATGGGACAGAGCTGGCCAGGGCCTGCATACCTAAGCTGAGTGGGAACCTAAGCACAATGTTCTTAGGAATGTGCACAGGAGTGGGACTCAGTCCAAGCAACTTTCACAGGTCCACACCCAATCTGGAGCTGCTGGAAGAAGCTGCCAGCAGTACTGGCCCCAGGCTTCTCCTGCCCAACTCCGAAATGGCTCCTGGCCAATTGCTCTCTCCTGTGGGAGGACTGAGTCCTCTGCACTCACCGCCAGCCCGTGCAGACCTCCATGTCTGCCCCTCCCCTCCACTGCTGCACCTCTCCATAGAGACCTCTGTGGTCGCCAGCTTCCACCATGATCATGCATCCCCAGGTTCCAACAGCTCATCTCTCAGGGTGAGTCCAGGTTCAGGCTAAGGGGCTGCCAGCTACCACCTTCTTCATTTAAGTTTTTCTTTTTGCTCTGTCTTTGGGCTCCAGTTCGCATTTTAGATTCTTTCTGGATCCAGGGAACCCACTTCCCTCTTTCTTGTCCTCCCCATGATGCTATAGTCCAGCATCTGAACTGTTTCTCTCAGATAGCCTGTTTACTCTGCTGCTTACTGTTCCACCATCTTCCCAGAAGTCTGAAGCTGCATACTTTCTACAGAGACTATGCAGCTGGCAAAGCCGAAAACATTTACTATCAGGCCTTGTACCAAAATGGGAGCTTTTCTAAAGTGGGCTGATAACCTTTACTCTCTAAATGTACTGTACTCGCTCTGTATATTTCTCCTGGAAAAGATGCTAATACTTTTGCCAAGGGTGTGAGGAATTACAGATGAAGAATTACATATGAGATTCCTAGGAAAATATGAGAATTCCTGAGATGTACTTTGAGAATCGTTTATTGAGCATCTACTTTGTGCCAAGCACTCTGCTGAATCCTGGAGGTACAAACATCACAGGGCTCATAAAGCATATCTGTTTGCTGAGATGTGCTGGAACCAACACTGCTACAGAGCATTGGGTGTACTTATAAACCTGAGAATTGTCACATGGGAAGCATAAAAGGATGTGCTTTTCAGCAGAGACTTGTCCTGACCTTTACTGTCTGAGGCTCAGAATGAAACATTCTCAGGAGGGACACATGAGCTTATGGAAATTGTCCAGCCTCCTAATATCACTATAGCAAGGGCAAAGCTTCCAACATATGATCCCTTTTAGAGAAAACTCAAACCATAACAGTGCAGTTCTGTTTTGTGTACCTGATGCTACTGGTGGAAACAGTCCAGGCCTGGTCTTCATAGGGACAGTTACAGGACACAGGAGCTCAAAGTAAAAAAAAAGGGCAGGCATTCCCTTTGGAGGACTCTCTCTATGGTTTATACACATTATAGGTTTCACATATGTGTTCTGATTAATTTCTTACTTCAGCCCTTTTAGATCCTAATGGTGCTCATAAAAAAATGACTGCTCTTCAGTATGTTTAATAAGGTTTCATTTTCTAAAATCTTGTGATTCAGAGGTAGCCTACAATTTAGAAAGGAAATAAAACTAAAAAGGCAGGGTCATAATCTGGCATCTGAATCAGTTATAAAGTCCACACATATCTGTCTTCACCTCCCTATCACAAAAGTAGCCTGGTTTGCTGTGTGGAAATGGCCTGTGTTTTTGCTGATCCAAAATGAATGTTATGACACCAGGTTGAAAAATTAGCCCCCTCCTTTTTTTTGCCTCATATATTTAGTAGCCAGTCGTTTATTCCCCTGGACTTTCTCTTCTGCTATCTCAAGATTTTGTTGGCTCTCTGGGCCTCTATTGCAATGATGTGAACTAAGGCAAGCCTCTTGACAAGGAAGGTCCATGTCGGAAATTCAGCACTGTGACTATTGCACAACTTTGGAAGATAATGTATTTGTTAAATTGCAAGGAGTCCTTTAGAATAGCATTAGCATTCATTTAAAAAAAACTCCCTACTTTCTCTTTATCTATCTTCTATCTATGTATCATCTATCTATCTATCTATCTATCTATCTATCTATCTATCTGAGTTTCTCATCTAAGAGAAATCATGGGATATCTAAGCATGTATAAACATGTATGTGTGATTTATTTCACTTAATATCATGGTCTCATGTTGTATCTATTTACCTATGGTCTCATGTTGTACCCATTTACCTATGAAAGCCTTGAATTTATCTTTCTTTGTGGAAGGGTAGTACTCCACTGTGTATAAATACTACATTTTCTTTACCCAATCACTTGTTGATGTAGATGATTTACAAGATTTAGCTATTATGAATTGTGCTGCAATAAACATGAGTATGTATGTCCCTGTAATATGATGTCTTTAACTCTTACAGGAAGATACATAGAAGGGAAATAGCTGAATGGATGAGGGGAGGAAACAGAGGGAAAGGGAATGGGAAAAAACAATTAAACGGAAAATCGATGGAAATAGAGCTAAGAGTTGGAAGGAGCATAGTGAGAGGGAAGGGAAAAGGTATAAAAAAGGAAATAAAGAATTAAGATGTGTCCTGTACATGTACCAACTTCTCACAGTAATTGTAATCATTACATTCTGCAAACATGTATTAATAAAAATCTATACATAAAAATAATAACATAAAGGGCAGAGATGAGTTTTTTGGATGTGTCTTGAGTTCTAGGGCTGAAGAGGTGTTGGCCTTTTGAAGTCTAGTACCTAGTGAGAAAGCCATCAGGACACAAAGCTGCCTCTTGCTCTTATTTTTAGGTGACAGTGGATCTACCTAAGCAAACTGTGGAACACCTGTCATTAGATGTCAGGGGACACAGCGTGCTCCTGTATTTCCTGGACAACTTCATCCAAGTGGATTTTGAACAGCACATCCCCATCAGAGAGACTTTGGATGTAGGAATGGCATCTTGTGCCCTTGTGTCTGTAGAAAGAGAAACGCAACTTTCTGCAGTCTGAGCACAGGTGGGCTGCCTGGTGTAGTTTGGTACTGATGTGGCTTGCATGTGTCCCCCAAAAGTTCATGTGTTGGTAACTTAATCCTCAAATTCACAAGACAGTTGTGTTTAGAGGTGGGACCTTTAGAAGATGATTAGATGAGGTAATGAAAGTAGAACCCCAATTACAGCATTAGTGCCCTTATGGGAAGAAGGATAGAGACCCTAGCTAGAATACTTGTTTGTCTTGCCTTGTGATACTCTCTGATACATTAAGATGCAGCAAGAAGTCCCTGCCAGCTTCCAATGTCATGCTCTTGGACTTCTCAGCATGAACCATGACCTAATAAACCTCAGTCCCTTAGAACTTACCCAATCTATGGTATTTAGTTATAGCAACAGAAAGCAGACTAAAAGAGACCCTTTAGCATTATAACATCTCAATGAATGACTTCTCTAGATCAGAGTCCTCTGCCTCTATGTTATGCACGGAGTCTTACCAGAAGATGGTAAAAGTAAACTCTGGTTACAGACCACACATTACTAATTTTAAATACATTTAGTTAATAGATGGCCCTTTCTATAAACTCTAGGTCCTAAAGACATTACCACTCAGGAAATAAAACATTCTTTTAAATTGAAGAATTGAGACAAGATATACAACTGTAAAATAATCAGAGATGCTGTCTGGAAACTTCTGTTTCTGCCAGTAAAATGGAAATCTTTCAATGTTGGCAGGTGTTGCTGCAAGGAAGCAGAATTCCTTCCATATACCCACATATGCATGAGGTTCCTTAAGCCAACAGCTTGAGAAATTTAGAATTCCCTCAATATTCTTTTAGACCTCCATGCCCAGAGATCCCTTCTAAAATTTTAGGAGAGCTTATATACCATCTTCTTGGTGGCCTTGTTACCCCTCAAAACTGCTCAACCCATTCAGGTCTCTATTTTCTTTGGCCAGAAGGTGAAAGGTTGGATAAGATGATCCCTATGGCCCCTATCAATTTAGGCTCCTGTGATGCTGGAGCAAGAGTACAGGCTGAGATAAAAGAGAACCAATGAGAATGTTTCTCAAGCTTAAGATGCTTATGACCCCTGAGCCCTAGTCCACAGTGCTATTTGGAAGTGCTGGGACTTACAAGAGGCAGGGCTAGGTAGGAGAAAGTTAGGTCATTTGGGGCACGTCCTTGAAGGGGATATTGGGAGCCAAGTCCTTTCTGTCTCTTTCATTTCCTGTTGCCACCATGAGGTGAGCATCTTTATCTGCCCTATACTTCTGCTGCTATGTACTACCTGCCCAAATTCCCAAAAGCACCAAGGAAAATCTATCATGAACTGAAATTTTGAAACCCATGAGCCAAAATTAGCTGTTCTGCCTAATAAATTGATTATCTAAGATACTTTGTCACAGTGATGGAAAGCCAACTAATTTGCTGATCATTGGGTGGGCTCTGAGTGTTTTACTGTAGGAATTCCTTCCACATTTTGTAATCCCTGAGCATCTTTTGTTCATTTGGGTTCTTTGCTTTTATGTCTGACTAAACTGATGTTGCTTAACACACAAGTTGCAATTTGGGGAAGGAGTGGTGTAAGAGAAAACAGTACTCACTGTTGAGCTGGTATTGGTCTCTATGATGGTCAAGACCACCTCGTTCTTCTCAGGACCTTAGAGGACCAAAAATATTTTTATATATCCTAAACAAACCCTAAATTACTGAAAGATCCAGTAATTTATTTCTGTAATTAGGAAGTCCTTAGAGTAAATTAGTTCAGTATCCTCCAGTAGGCCAGGAATTTCTGCTTTATCCTCACCAAGACATAGCGATTTTTGCTTGTAAAGTCCACACGATAGGGACCTCATTACTCTCAAAATCAATCATTCAATTTGTAGGCATTTCTAATTATATCATTTTGGTCCAGTGAGAAAGTGGACCACCGCAGAGCTGAAAGTGGTCCCCTTTGAGGGAGCCCACATGAAGATGAATCTTGAGTTATCAATTCCATCTTGCAGAGATTTATAAAGTGAGTTAATCCACTAGAACTTTCTTGTTTCTAAGCCAAACAGCCCAAGACCAGTAACTGTTCAGCTAAGTGCACGGTTTCTAGTTTCTTTCTTATCTTGGAAGGCTCTTGTGTAACTGGATTCTTCAGATGCGACCTAACACAAAATTAGCAGTTGTGAGCTTCTGAGTGATACTGTAATGTTTTTAGAAAGGGAACTTATTTACAGATACTTGCTAGGGAGGAAAAAGGTATTTTTTGGTCACTGACGCTCAGATCAAGTCACTGTCAAGGTTGATCTATCCTGGCTCTGGACCTCTGATTCAGAATTAATGTCCTATTTGCTATCAGCTTTTTCCAAGGTTTTCTTTTAATAGAATATCAGAAGAAAAGTATCCCTCATATATAACACATTTTAGCTTTTCGTTCCATTTCACAGGTGGGAAAGAATGAGACCAGAGAGAGCCACAGAATTTCACCTGTTAGGAGAAAAAAATCAAAACCCAGATCTTCTGTTTCTCAGGTTCAGTAAGATCACATTTCATCTGGAGGAGGGACACTGAGGATTTTGGAATGTCAAGGGTTCCTGTTTTCCCCTGTGCCCCATAGAATTTGGAGTCTGAGCATCTTCCCATTGTGCATGAGGGCTCTATCCTCAGCCTTGACCTCCCCTCAAAGTCATAAACTTATCACCACAAAGGCAAGATTAAAAGAAAATCTGTTAAGATTCAAGCAAACTTGCTAAACAAGCAACTCTTTCAGGGTGACTATTTATTGCTATTTATGATGACAGATTATCTTTCTGATTCCCCCAGCACATGTCTCCAGAGGAAATTAGATACACTACTTTCCTTAAGCAGAGCCAGGAGAAAATGTTTCTATAAATACTTAACAACTTGTCAGGGAAGATTACAAATATTGGCACGTCCTTCACAATGTCATGTTGGTTATTGAAGCTGTTGTAAGAAATCAGGATAGTTTATTTCCTTCCTGCTCTAAGGTAGCACTCCATTTCTGAGGCCAGAGCGGATACGTACTTCTAAAGGCAGAAGCTCTGAGACTAGATGCCAGCCCAGGATACTGACATCTTCATTCTCTATCTGCCCCATAGGCTATCAAGAGCTTGGGTTTAGGGGGTCAGACAGCCTTGGAAACAGTGGTTTCACATCTCTCAAAGGACTTTCAGCAAATCCCTTAGCTTCTTAGCATCTCAGTTTTCTCTTCTGAATGTTGATGATACTGGGAATTATCTAAAGAATCACAAAGATTAAATGAGGTATTGTGTGAGAATCACCTGACATGTAGTGGTGAACTCCAAATACAGATCCTGTTTTCTCCTCCTCCCAGGCCAGTAAGAGCACCACTGCCATCAACAGACTTGGGATGCACTAATCTATTTTCTTCTAACTTTCAATGTTGCTTAGGAAAAATTAGACAGCCACAAAAATAACAAAAGCAGCTAACAAAATGTATGACTCTCAACTCCCTGAGTGGCAGTAATTGTTCTTAGGGCTTCAAATGGACTAAGTCATCCATCCTTAAAGCTGCTTTATGATGGTTGTACTACAGAAAGGGAAACTGAGGCAAGCTGACATACTCAAGGTTGCACAGGTAAAAGTGATAGAGCTAAGACTGGCTTCAGGCTGCAGCACTCAGACACCTGGCTGTGGTCTCTGGGGAAAGCCTGGTTCCCTTTGCTTATAATCTCTTTCTTTAGTTCCTTTAAGAATTTCCTCTAGATCCTTTAAGTTCTGGATTTTTATCAAGGATCTAGGTATGGATTTTTAATTTATCCTCCTCAGCACTTTGTAGAATTTTTGATCCATAGACTTATGTTGCTTAAATTCTGCAAAATTCTTAGCTATTCTCTCTTTAAGCAGAGACCCTTGGTTATGTTTCCTTTTTTCCTTCTGCAACTCCAGTTTGGTGTCTGCTGGAGCTCTTGCAGCTGCTTTTCATGTCTTTCAGCTTTTCTTTCATATTTTAAAATCTCTAATCTCCTTTCTGCTATGCTCTGATCTTTTCATTTCTATAGGTCTTTGATTATGTCCAGCATAATGGTCAGTTCATCTACTGATATTTTTTTTATTACCTCTAAGATTTTATTGTCCCTCAAATGTAAGTGATTTCACTTCCGAAATTTGTTCTTACCCTTTTAGGTTGAGCATTTTCCCTCATCTACTTTGTGGTTCACCATAGTGAGTTCATCTGCTGTGTTCTGAAGTGGGTTGGTCCCCAATGAGGAGGTTTTTCTGCTCCATTTCTAAGTCACACCCGGTTTGGCAGTCAGCTCCAGAATCTCTTGGTGTTGCCTTAGGTGGCCAGGAAGTAGTTTCCAATCCTTGGCTCCCATTGGAAGACACATCTGGCTTGCAGTTCGAAGAACATTAGGTGGTTTTGTTATCTACTTACTGCTGTTTTATTGTCTTTTGGTGTTATTTCTTGTAGGAACCTTAAAAAAAAAACTAGATTCCTCTTTCTTATTTTTGAGTATGTGCATATGTTTTCTGTTAATACTAGAAAATTTTGGAGCAGAAAGTAGTTTCATTGTATTTGTCTACCATCTTGAACCAGAACATCTTCCTCAGTATTATGCCTTGTTAAGATGAAGTAAGTAGTACAATAGTTCCTCCTTGTTAATGGGGGATACATCCCAAACCCCAGTGGATGCCTAAAACCAAGGATAGTACTAAAAACCCTATACAAAAAACCCCATGATACTATGATAGTTGATCTAATAGCTGGTAGGCTACAAAGTGACTAATGTGTGGGTAGAATATGCAGAGTAGCTTCAATGGACAAAGGGATGATTAACAGCTCTAGTGGGATGGACCCAGATGCTGTGAAAATTCACAGTATTACTCAGCCCACCATGAAATTTAAAATTTATGCATTGTTTCTCTCTGGAATTTTCTATTCAATATTTTCAGAATATAGTTGACCATAGATAACTGAAAATACAAAAAGCGAAAT